>APFE030126363.1:80887-129193 GCA_000404065.3 Pinus taeda
TAACCTTCCTTAAGCTCTAAAGAAATCCTCACACACAACACACCAAATGCCTACAAAGAGCAGCACTAATGCACTATGAATTCCTCTATGTCAAAGTCTATATGTTCCAAAACTAGCTGCTCATGGCAATGGTGGAGGCATATATAGGAGAAGGAGGCTCCATGAATAGTGAAAGGATGAGCTTACCCCCAAGAAAAGTGGGTGACCAGGCGAACAGAAATGCCTTAGAAAGGATGGCGACCTTTACAAAGCTAACAACCAGTTCTGGAGTCATCTAGAAGGCTGGCTGTTAGAACAAACTCGCCCAAACAGGATCAGCGCGGGTGCAAAACTGGGCTGGCGCGCTGGCATCGCATCTCAATTATAGAAGAGGTCTGGTCAGCGCGATATAATACAAGCGGAGGGTGCGCTGTTTATGAAATTCGACCAGCGCGGGAAACCCGTGTGCTTCCGCACTGACAGCGCACCCGTTACACTATCATCCGCCAGTCAGCGTGGTTATTTTAATAACAGTCGCGATGATCCAATAAACTTAGGGAAAGAGGGTTTTTTGGCCATTTCAGAGAGCATGAGCATGATGGATTTGATTTTATGACACAGTAGGGAGACTGACAAGGTGACAGTGACATTTTACTGTGTAACAATTAGTGTTGCGAAAGCAATTTGTGGCACCAAATTTGCACCAACAAGTTGTAGTGGTGAGTTGTAGCAACCAAGTAACAACAATTATGACCAAGATACACCTTGTGGCGACATTACAACTTATACAACAACATTTTTGGCAATGCATCTTTGCATATAAACTCAAAGATAAATAAAAATATGATATTTTTACAATGTTTAATCATAAATTCATGTAAAATAATAAAGATATGCAATGGAAAACATTGTATATCTAAATGCCACATATAAGCTTTAGAATGGACTAATTGGAGTCATAAGCAGTGAAATGGAATTAAGAATATGGAAAAAAGGATGTAAAAAGATGTCGATTCTGAAGCCCATCATCTCCCCTTGGCTGAAAATGTGCAAGTCCTCTTGCAACTTAGTACCTTTGTATCAACCAAACTGCAAGGGAACTTCTTTTTTTCCATTGCATGCCTTTCTTTGTTGTTAACATTTTCATTTGACTCAAATGCTTGTTGTGAATTGTAAACCATCCTTCAAATTTCAACATAGCATCCTAAAACAATTGTAGTGAGTTTTTAGTGAATATGATGGAGCTATATCAAACCTATATAAGGATTTGCATCAATTGATTCGTAGGAGCAACAACAATATTCTTTTAGCCATCTTTCAAAAATGATTTCTATGAAGTTTTGCAAGCATACTTGCCCCATTGTTCCTTTAAGATATAAACAAATCATTCTTTGCACATAAAAAGTGGAGTAGCAAGTGTTAATAATAATAATAGTAGTAGCAAAAATAAATCATAATAGTTTAAGTCTTATGACATGGTGATATTTCATTTCCCATTGTTGGTTTTTGTGTAGTAGCAATAAGACTTCCTATTACTCGTTCTTGTGTAAAAATAATAAAATTTCCTTATGTCATTGTTGCAGCTACCAGAGTTTCAACTGCTTAAAATGATAACGTGTCATTTATGGGTATGGATTATGCAATAGTTTCTTCTATTCTAGGCCTATTCTTCTCCAAAGACTACACATGGGTTATGTTTTACTGGACAATATATTACTCAAAACCATCTTTTAATTTAGTGGCCCTAAAAATGATGACATATCAAGGAAGAGAGATATGACATTAACAAATGTTGGTTTCCCCTTTAGAAGTTTATTTTTTCAGTTGTTGGTTCTTGTGGGGAAACAACAATACCTTTTTTTTTTTTTTTTTTTTTTCTCTTATTGTGGATTCTTACATGGCAACAACGAGACTTTCTACTTTTCTTATTATTGGTTCTTGTGTGGAAGCAACAAGGACTTATTGTTCTTATTACTGGTTCTTGTGTAGCAACCTGAACATCTTTTACTATTGGTAGCTTTGAATCCTTATCACGCACGTATATTGGAGTGGAGATGGACAAGAATGACGAGGGAACGTTATGGAATGCAAAGGTGATGACATCCCCCAAATTGAAGATATTGTCCATCCTTAAGAAATGGAAAAAGATGGGGAAGCAGGATAGGAGCCCAAGTGTTTTTCCAAATACAAATCCATGGCATCCAATGAATTTCGATTACATACAAGAAAAATAAGCATACATGCACCTAGCTAATAAGTGTTACAAAAACCAATTGATATGCATTGTCTCAACTTACTTTTAGGTATTGCAACAACTGACTAATGGGTGTTGCAACAACTAGCTAATATGTGTTGCAACAACTGACTAATGGGTGTTGCAACAACTAGCTAATATGTGTTGCAACAACTAGTTGATAGGTGTTGTGGCAACTAACTAATATGTGCGGGAACAACTGGTTGATATGTGTTATAGTAGCTTGTTGATAGGTGTTGTAGTATATAACTAATAGGTGTTACAACAATTGGTTGGTGGGTGTTGTAGAAACTATAACAACATCGATGATGGAACCTATAACATCATCTGTAGTAGCACCAACTCTTGCAACATCTTGTTTGAAACTTTGCAACAGGTGTATAATAGCTTGATACGGTCCACAATGATGTAAAATTCTACAATAAAGAACAATATGGAGCTTGAGATCATGGATCACCATGTGAGATGTAGACTAGGATATGGAACAACCTTCTATGTGAAAATTGTGAATCCTTATTCAACGAGCAACTGAAACTTGAAGATGGAATTTTATTTTTATTTGCAGTATCATGTCCACCAACAAGATAATTCTCAAACAATATTTGTCTAACTATGCATAGAGGGTTTTCATAGTTAGCACTATTATTATATATTTTTTTATTTTTCCATGGAATGCCACCCACAAGTTGGTTTTCAAACATTCCAAGGGTTGATGGTTCCTGAGACTAGTCTTAACCATCGAATTTTTTATGGAAGAGAATAGGATAACTAGGCCACTCAACATTGTAAGTGAGATAAATGAATTTATTGCATGGGTTGGGAATGCCAGAAGAAAGAAGTGGGAAATGCTGAGGTTAAAGTTGTGATTGGGTGGTAGTAAAAGGTTTAATATTCAAGGGAAACCACATGAACACAAGAATTTTGTAAACTTCAACATGCAATCATTTTGAACTAGGAAGAAGGAAATGCATGGGCATGCCATGGTTCTAATGAATGAGTAGGATGAATAGTAGGTCTAATTGAAGAGATTCATATGTAGCAAGGGAATTGCAAATGTAGTGATGGGACTTAATTCATGAAATACTAGTATTTACTTCATCCATATATCATTTCTTCATTTCACTTCTTCTTAATCCATCTGTAACGGAGATGAAAAAGTCTTCTTGTTTTTGATTTTAGCTGAGATACTATTAGAACAAGCACGAGCCAAGGGACGTGCAAGAAATCAACATTCCCTTGTTTAAATCTCTATAGAATATGCCTTTTTACATGAAATTTTGTCTTAAAAATTCACTTGTTCATGGATTGACCTTCTTGTTCCTCTCAAGACTTGTAAAATAACATTTCTCTATTGAGGAGTGTTGGCCAACTAGACTACCCAATAATACTTGCTAATAAATTAATTGTATTATGTATGATTAAAGTGATTCAAAAGCCAAAATAAAGTATGCTCATATGAATATCTCTAGTAGAAATAATTTTTGAAAAATCATGAGAAGCCATGTCAAATTTGCTTAGGAACAACTTGTTTAACAAAGTTGTTTTTGAATCCTCGTAGAGACTAAAAATTACTATTTTAGGTGTAACGTTTTTTCTTGCTGATGGATTGAAATTATCCCAATTGGTGATGAAATTATATTCATTAATGTATCTCTAATAGAAACCTATTTTTAAAATTCTATGAAATGATGTTCCAAACATGTTGTGGAACAACCTGCATGACATAGTTGTTTTTGTTTTCTATCTTAGAAAAACAATCATTAACTTTGGTGTAACTTTTACATTTAAATACAAATCAATCTAATTCCAATTGGAAATAAAAATATATTCATGTAGGTATCTCTAGTAGAAATATATTTCAAAGGAAAGAAGAATAGATGAGTCAAATATGCTGATGAAAAGACCATGAAACAAATTTTTAAGCAATAAATTTAGGACAAACAATTTATATTTTAGGCATAGGTTTCTTGTATGATATTGAAGTAGAGTGATTCAAATTGTGTTGTAAACAAGATTCATATGAGAGTACATCATAGAAACATGTTTGAAAGATATATCCATTTAGGCATAAAAAAATTGACTCTCCCAACTTTGTCCTAGAGTTTATTGTTTGACATTAAGTGGGTGTTTTGACCATAATTTTTTCGTTTGATATTCAAATTGAAAAGTTGAAATTGGATTAGAAACTAGATTCCAAGGGATATTTCAGGAAAAAATAGATGTTAGAACATGCCCATATGGTATCTCAAAATAGAACTGTCCCAACTTTATTTTAATAAATTTGTCAAGCCAACATGCTAGAAAATTTTAATGAACATTCTTTTTTTGTTCAAAATATGCTAGTAATGGAATTCTTACATAACCATTGTGGGAGTCTACAAAGTGCCTATTTACTTGGAATATGATGTTGTTGAACTACGTTTTTACAAAATTTGAAAATAACCAATGTTGTAGAAAAAAATGGCTTATTTTTTCATGCAAGTAAATAATTTGTTTTGCAATGATGATTATCATATCATTTACTTGTAATACTACGATCTAAAATAATGTACTAGTTAGGAACCGATCGTACCTTTGGTCCAAACACTAGTATAAGTTGAATGGGAACCATTTCTACTCCAAGGCTAAACATCAACGAGGATTGAACTACTATTCATCCTATGGACACATTCCCATCTACCAAGACACCAAGGTACCCAACCATGGTGGCTGCCAGTTCTCTAGGAGAATTGTCTAGCTAAAGGATGTATTAATGTCAATCTTACATTTTTCATAAAGTAATAGTCATTCACCAAGAAACAATTAGAGAATATGGAGCATATAAATATTGGATGAAACATATCAAATGATTATACTCCTTCATTCACTTGTAAGATTATGATTAGGAGCAATACAATAACTGGGAACGAAAAATTGCTTTGGCCCAAACATTGGTATACTAGTATAGGTTAACAAATAACCTATTGTACTCTAGGTCTAAACATTAACCTTAATGTAAGGATGAACCATTGGTCATCATATGGACAAATTTCCATCTATCGAGACACCTAGGTACCCAACCATGGTGCATGCCAATTATATTGGAGAATGGTCTAGATACATGATGTAGCAATGCTAATCCTACAACAATATTTAACCAAGAAAATGGAGGATATGAGACATGTAATCAAAATTTACCAAGCAAAATCAAGTACTAATGCAACAAATAATTTCTTAAACATTGATTCATTGATTTAGTGTGCATTTTCCTCAAGAACAAAGAGACTAGGTGTGTTGCAAAATATAACCATGTGTTAGTATATGGAAAAGGAATGAGGGAGGAGAGGGAAGAATGAGAAATAATTTTTTTTTAACAACAAAATTGTGATTTACAAAGCTACCAAATCTATAAAATCCATAACGTATCTCATATCTCAAGCTTGAAGGTTTTGGCATCCCCTTGGTCCATCTCCATACATAAATGCTTTTCTTTACCTTCTTCTAAGCTTCATGCAAAAGAAAAGTTAGTACTAGGGGTGGCTCTTATTGGATTGAAAAAATATTTAGAAACTCAATCGATGTTTCTAAATGATCTATATCATGTTCTCTAAAAATAACAAAAGAAAACAATCTCTTATGTATGAGCAAATGTGAAATTCAAACAAATATAATAAAAAATGTGTCTTTCATAACTTCCTGAACATGACACCAAAAATGATGGGCCTTTTAATTACCTTTCTAATTGTTGAGAAATACAACCAAAATATCGTACATTTAATTGTCAATCTGTTGACAGCGCTGGAAATTTGTTAACCAAGGGGGTCTCCCCGATGTGAAGTCCCAATTAGACCTCACATCGTTTGGAATAGGAGCCCCATCTAGGGTATTGACCTGACTACCATATATTCTTACATATTTTCCTTGGCCCTAACTGTCAACAAGAGAGAGGAGTGCAAAAGTGCCTTCGAAAATCAAGGGGGTGTGCCTGGTGAGTGTTTGGTCATGTGTGTGTCAAAGTTCTTTTACTGTGGATGGGGAAGAGAAGTGAGCCACTAAGAAAGAGGTAATATTACCACCCTAGTATATACACACATAAAGAAGAAGAATCCCTTCAACATCCAGTGGAATAGTCCACAAAGATCCGACGGTCATTGCAGCCATTACAACAAGAAAGATATGTCTAATATCCAATAGAATAGTCCACGAGGATGCGACAACGATAATTACCATTACAACACATTCTCAATATGATAAGTACCAAAATAGTTCAACTACTTTAGAATAGATGAAAGAAAACATGAATTACAAACATTCAAAAAATAGTCTTACAAATATTCATAATCCATGCATGAAGAACGCATTTTCCATAAGTCTTCTGATATTAAGTAAAATATCCAAGACACATGTATACAATGAACAACACTAGCTCCAATAATGGAGCGTTGGAGCCACTCGCTCCCCAAAAGAACTAGTCTATCTCTCTAATGCCTTGCGAGAGAAACCAAGGTGCAAAAGTCCTTTGCTCATACAATGAGGTGGTATATATAACCAATAGGGTGAAGCTTCACCTCCCTTGTTACTCTTTGAATACCCTCATGATTGTTTGACTTTCTATGACTTTTCAACTTTACATGAATCTTCATCTTCTGTACATATCCTTTGGATTTCCACTTTACAATACATTTTCGAATAAGAAATTACATAATCCACAGCAATGATGTGGCATATGATCACTCATGACATGACATAGCATGACACTACTGATAAGGGATTCTTGATGACATGGAAATATCAAGCCATTCTTTCTCCTTCTTTGTCTTCAATAAGAGATGTGCAATGCTTCATATTCATGAGATATATGCTTTTTTATTCATATCTACCCTCCAAAGGGTTGTGAATCAGATGGAGTCTTCATGTGGTCTAGATATTTGATTTTCTATCATAATCTAGTGTTCCTTTGTCTTCTCGCCTAATGATCATCTTATCTCATCAACTCCTTAGGTGTCTTCTAGCATGTCCGCCTTCTCCATCTCCTTCTTCATCATCTTCCAATAACATGATAGAGTACCCGCATTTGCAATCCACTCTTAACAAGACAACATCAGTCCAATAAACCCATAGTCTCAGATGTTGCATGATGATCCACTGACTAGGATGGAACAAAGTGACAGGTTGAGGGAGAGGCTTAGTGACTGCATAGTTGCGCAACTTAGGTAGTTAGGGGTGAAGCTTGAACCTTGAGGCTACGCAATGCACAATTTAGGCTGGATTGGGAAAGAATATTGCGCAGTTTTGGGAGCCAGTGAGCTAGGCTGAGGAGGTTTACACTATTTCAGCCAATTGTGCAATTATGGAAGACAGAGGAGGCTAAGTGACTACACAGTTGTGCAACTCATGAGCTCAAGGGTGTTGGAAATAATACTGAGAGGGGGGGGGGGCGTGAATCAGTATTTGTAAATCAATAACTTTTTCATTTCCATAATCAGATTTATATACGCTACTTCAGTGAGGGGAACTCACGTGTGCACGCAACTGTTCTTAAGGAAACCAACATATATATAGTGAACTTATGAGTCAATTAATTCATCATATGTTGATCTTTAATCTGTGCATAAGTACTTTATTAAACATTAAACAATAAGCATGTGTAGTTAATAATAGAATGAACCATCACACATAAGAAACACACATGGACACCAATATTTAAGGTGGAAACCCAATGTGGGTGAAAACCACCTGCTGTTGTCGTCTCTATCTTCTTTTAATAATAAGAAAATTTGTTTACAACATTGTACTGGTGCAGACTCATACCAGTACGGAGGCTTCTACCTGTAGAAGGTTACAACTTTCTCTTGTTCTCCAGCTTGTACTGGAAGGGAGCTACAACCCCCTAGTTCTTATACTAGCCGATATGTTTACTAGTACCTAGGGCCGAACTATAGAAGGCTACGACCTTATTTCTTCTTCCAGGGACCATGTTTCATAAATTTTCAGACTGGATGCTACTGGTATAACAATACATATGAAGACCTCGTTTCATCCAATTTTCATACTAGACCCATCACCAACATTGAAGCTAAAAATCAATCACCACTGTAATACAACCATCAAATACCTCTGCATTAACCAATCATTGAAACTCAATCATAAATCTCTAAATCACCCACAACTGAATCACTGAAATCCCATCGTCACTGAAGCAAATCATAATCAATCAATCTGAACATTTAGTATACTATCATCAAAACACAGCCACTAGAACACAGAGTAGAACCCAAAATTCTTAACAACAGCTAGATCCAACTGCAACTTCAAATATCATATTTCATAATGTATACGCTACTTAGATGTGTTGAACCAATGTGTATACGTGCTTTTATCAAAGCCAACCAGCGTACATATATGCAAATATTAATTCATAATTGTGCAGCTATTCCAGATTTTAGTCATACCCAGATCATAACATTTACAGAATAAAACATGCGTTAGTATTCAGATCTAGATTGTACATGATCAAACCACATAATGATAACTCATTTCAAGCCTTAAGATCTCGATCCATCATTATATCTTATCCCTCATCAATCGATAAGGTTCATCCTTGATTCAGATCAAGCAAAGCACCATAAGCTGATAACCTGCATACTAGATTTCACACTTCATCAGATATTCAATACTTTCACACCTGGCCTAATGATATTCTCCTCCTTATATAATTCTAGGCCTTTCTCAATACCTTGGACCAAAACCACTTAGGATCAATACCTTGGACCAAATACTTAGGATCAATACCTCAGACCAAATGCCTTGGACAAATACCTTGGATTAGAATACCTTGGACCAAATACCTCGGGCCAAAAACTTAGTTTTCCAACATGTATGTGATTTTCCTCTTGTGAAAGTGCGTGTATACATTATACGCTCCTTTTGTTTTGTTAGCTTGCGTGTATACACTGCTTGGACAAATTGAACCAGCGTATACCTTTCTTTCTTCAATCTTGGAGCCTGATCTGTAATCCTTTGCTGTTAACCCGCTGCACTGTGAATTGTCATCTAAGAGAGTTGCCATTGTACATTAATTCTGAATTGATTCCTTTGAACTGCGCTACATTTTGTCACATCTGTAAACAAAACTGCCATGCATTTTGTCACATTTGATATCTCTTCTGTAGATTCATCTGGTTACTATATACAAGTGAGTTGTTCTGCTACAAGTGGGTTGCCATCAAGTACAACACATGCATCATAATGCCAACAATCTCCCCCTTTGGACTTGATGGCAACCATGTTGGTGTTGATTACCGCAAGCTGTAGAAACTGTTAGAGACAACAAGCAACACCAAAATACACTCCCCCTTTGACATCAAGGGAAAAGGGCGGACCAAGATATTCTCCCCCTTTGATATCATATCTGAACAACTAAATATAAACATTGATCATGCTCCCCCTAAGCACATGCTGAATTCTTTGATTAAACTTCTCCTTTGTACATGCTGAGATGCACTGAAACTGTCCATGCTCCCCCTGAGCACAAGCAGAGCCTGCAAAAATATTTTCTAAAATAATAACATGACTCTATAACTCAACCATGTGAGGATGACCTTCCTATCACCAATGACTCATACATATATCAATCTCCCAACTAAGTGGGGATATACCAAATTTGACTCATCCACCCAACCAAGTGGGGATATACCAATTGTTTATACATGACAAAAATTACATCGTCCATCCCATGCAAAGTGGGAATACAAATTACATTATATGACCAAAAAGGACTCATCAAAAGATAGAGACAAATTATTACATCATGGGTCTTTATATGACCTTTACATCAAATGATATACATGACATTTATAACAGAGACCAAATGTCTAAACAAGACCATGATAGTCATTAGAAACTATCATACACCATGTATGATCTGCACCATAAGCATCTGTCAACAACATCCAGACCTATAACTTGTATATGTCCATCATTAGTTCTGAAGATATGACAAAGTAAATATCATCAACCTGTGACTAAGTATGTCGTATATAGATATCAACTCATCCTCTTGATCTCATCAAGATCAACTTGCTTCGTTTCCTTAGTAGAAAGAGCCTTATCATAACCTTCCATGAATCAACTAAGCATATGTCATATCTCCAAGTAGTAACACAAAATCATTCACATCATTTCATATGTGAAAACACCATAGTCATCACATTATGATCTTTAATATATCAACCATGTATCATCACTAGGGAACATCCCACATCTGATACGCATCAACCATGATAATCAACATATGTGAGTATCAACCTATCATCATCATCATTATGTGTCTATGTAAGCCATGTCTTCAAATATCCATGTCTTCAAATAGCTATGTCTTCATGTGACCTGAAATAACACCATTCTCTTGGCCAACCAACAATATTTATCAATACGCAACTTAAGTAATCATCCATGTATCCAGCATACTGTATATCCATCAAAGAGATAGCAATATGCATCTAGCAAACCATGAGCTCATGGTCATTTGTTAAGATTTCTTGATATCATTAATAGAAACAATCCTCAACCAAGTGAGAGCCAATAACTATAGGAATCCTGCATCATAACTACACCATATGAACTTTATGCATCTTTGAAGGCATGATGACAGCAACATAAAAGAAATAAGTGGCTCATCATCAAATAATGAAGTTGTGTACTCAAGCTTTGTACTTCTCCTTGTCCTTATGAATATCACCATGTAAGAAACATATATGTACTATATGCATCATCAAAAATTCATTCACAATCATCCATAAATCTGATCTAAATACCAACTATGTGATCCAAGTATCATCTGATATTTTATCATGGGTAACTCATAACTGTAACACAGCCAGATGTATCATTTAGCCATATAAGAATCATCATCATTGATTAGGTACCAATGACTTCTAAACATAATACCAACAATGCTTTATTAGAAGCATAGCATGTTCTCCTCCTGCACCCGTTCCACCTGTTCACTGTCAGATCTGATCATTGCATATATCAGTAAGAAGTATCAAGGCATCATCATCAATCAGATATACATCAAGTTATCAACAACTTGTGAGGAAAAACACTTCGAAATAACATCCATATACTGTAGTCATCTATCATTACGACAGAAAAGATAACTGATAATTGTCTGAATCATATCAAATCAGTTTTTTTGAGTCTGTCCCACTGCATTTTTCCTCAAACTACATATACGCGATTGTGCAGCTTCTAACTCGCATATATACGTGACTTGTCTTCATGAAACTTGTGTATGTGATTTAGAACATTGAAGTTTCACACTTTCAGCTCCCCCTGAGTCTGTTATGTCTGTACATTGTGCCATGCCACATTTTTCTGACTATACTTCCTTCTTCCATATCTTCGAGTGTGATGATGTTTTCTCCTTTTGGTATGGTGCCCAAAATTTTCTCCTGCATTCCTTCGCTATATGTCCAAACTTGTTACATGCATAACATCTTACATGTTTCATATTTCTTCTATAGCAGTCAATGGATTTGTGACCAAACATATTGCAAGAAAAACAATATCCCTTAAAGTACCTGGAAGCTGATGATCTTTTTGTGTGATGGTCTTGAACCATTCTACTTCTGCATCTCTCTGCAACATGTCCAATATTATGACATATAAAACATTCAACATTATTCATTTGAGGAAATAACCAACTATCACTTCCATAATTAGGAGTAAAAGATTTTCTTTGAGGAATTTCTCTCCTTGGTTGTTGATGGGGTTTCCCTCTCATTTCCTTATTGAGAATTTCAGATTTTGCATTAGAGTTCCTTGCCTCACTTTGTGAGCTAGATTCACCTTCAACAGATTCATGAAAACCAAGACTAGTTTTGATGGTAGGAGATCTTTGACTACTAATAATATCATCCAAAATCTTAGTATTATCTTGAAATCTTAAAAGCTTATCCTTTTCTTCTAATTTACCTTTTAGGATATTTACCTCAACCTGATATCGCTCTTCCTTTTCAAGATACTATTTCTTCATGATTTCTTTAGCTTTTCTTCCTTCTTCCATTTGTTTCCTTAATTCGAGAACTTTGTTTTCTTGTTCTTCAAGAGCTTGGAGTAGTTCTTCATTCTGCTTATTTTATTTTTCAAGATCTTCTTTTAGAGAGAGGATATTAGCTTCAATGCTTTCATAGTAACTGGATCTATCTTTAAGTTTCTTGATTGTTGTGCTCCTTTTATTTACTTCATTTCTTAATGATGTCACTTCATCCTGCAACTTTTGACATTGATCTTCCTTTTCCTTATATTGCTTCCTTACTTAATTTCCTTCCTCTTGTTGAGATTTTAGTTTGGTAGCTTCTTCTTTGAAGGTACACTCCCTTTTGTCCAATAGATCTTGTTGATCTCTAAAATTTTCTGTGAGCCTTTTAAATTCTGCCTCTATTTGATATATTTCTCTTTCAACCATAAGAGCAAATTCAGTTGTTTCGCTGTCACTTTCATCATCTTCAAATGGACAGAGAAATGTATCACCAGAGGATAACAAATTCATACCTGATAATTCTTTTGCTTGTTCATCTTCATTCTGAGGTGATTCTGGACTCTGAAGAGTTCCTTCCACATAATCCCCAATCGAATCTTCCACTGTCATAGTTCCTTTCAGACGCCTTCTTCTTTTGAGGTGCTTTCTTCTTTCCCATTGTTTCTACGGATCTCCTTCAAGTGATCAAGCTTTTTTCAAATGACCTGCTTTGATACCAATTGTTGGAAATAATACTGAGAGGGGGGTGAATTAGTATTTGTAAATCAATAACATTTTCATTTCCATAAATAGATTTATATACTCTACTTCAGTGAGGGGAACTCATGTGTGCACGCAACTGCTCTTAAGGCAACCAACATATATATATATATTGAACTTATGATTTAGTTAATTCATCATATGTTGATCTTTAATATGTGCATCAATACTTTATTAAACATTAAATAGTAACCATGTGTAGTTAATAACAGAATAAACCATCACACATAAGCAACACACATGAACACCAAGATTTAAGGTTGAGACCCAATGTGGGTGAAAACCACCTGATGTTGTTGTCTCTATCTTCTTTTAATAATAAGAAAATCTGTTTACAACATTGTACTGGTGCAGACTCATACCAGTACGCAGGCTTCTACCTGCAGAAGGTTACAACCTTCTCTCGTTCTCCAGCTTCTACTGGAAGGGAGCTACAACCCCCTAGCTCTTGTACTAGTCGATATGTTTACTAGTACGTAGGCGCCAACATATAGAAGGCTACAACCTTCTTTCTTCTTCCAGGGACCACGTTTCATAAATTTTCAGACTGGATGCTACTGGTACAACAATACACATGAAGACCTCATTTCATCCAATTTTCATACTGGACCCATCACCAACATTGAAGCTCAAAATCAATCACCACTGCAATATAACCATCAAATACATCTGCATTAACCAATCATTGAAACTTAATCATCAATCTCTGAATCACCCACAACTAAATCACTGAAAGCCCGTCGCCACTGAAGCAAATTATAATCAATCAATTTGAACATTTAATATACTGTCATCAAAACACAGTCACCAAAACACAAAGTAGAACCTAGAATTCTGTAACAACAGCCAGATCCAACTGCAACTTCAAATATCATATTTCATAATGCATACGCTACTTAGATGTGTTGAACCAGTGTGTATACACGCTTTTGTCAAAGCCAACCAGTGTACATATCTGCAAATATTAATTCATAATTTTGCAGCTATTCTAGACTTCAATCATACCCATATCATAACATTTACAAAATAACACATGCGTCAGTATTTAGATCTAGACTATACATGATCAAACCACATAATGATAACTCATTTCAAGCCTTAAGATCCCGATCCATCATTAGATCTTATCCCTCATCAACCGCTAAGGTTCATCCTTGGTTCAGATCAAGCAAAGCACCATAAGCCAATAACCTGCATACTAGATCTCACACTTCATCAGATATTCAATACTTGCACACCTGGCCTAATGATCTTCTCCTCCTTATATAGTTCTAGGCCTTTCTCAATACCTTGGACCAAAACCACTTAGGACCAATACCTTGGACCAAACACCTAGGATCAATACCTCAGACCAAATACCTTGGATTAAAATACCTTAGACCAAATACCTCGGACCAAAAACTTAGTTTTCCAACATGTACGCGCTTTTCCTCTTGTGAAAGTGTGTGTAAACATTATATGCTCCTTTTGTTCTGTTAACCCGCGTGTGTATGCTGCTTGGACAAAGTGAACCAGTGTATACCTTTCTTTCTTTAATCTTGGAGTCTGATCTATAATCCTTTGCTGTTAACCTGCTGCACTGTGAACTGTCATCTGAGAGAGTTGCCATTAGACATTACTTCTGAACTGATTCCTTTGAACTACCCTGCATTTTGTCACATTTGTAAACACAACTACCATGCATTCTGTCACATATGATATATCTTCTGTAGATTCATCTGGTTACTATATACAAGTGAGTTGTTCTGCTACATGTGGGTTGCCATCAAGTATAACACATGCATCATAATGCCAACAAAGGGTTGGGATTGAGATTTGAGATTGCGTAGTGCGCAGTTCAGGCCCGACTGGAGGGCATGATTGTGTAGTTTTGGAGGCCAAGGCCTGAGCTTGAGCACTGAAATTATAGAATGCACAAAATTGGAAAGAGAGGAGGCTAGGTGATTGTGTAGTTCAAGATCTGAAGACGTAGGAGGACTTAGATTGAGCAATGCGCAGTGCTGGTTTGGATGAAGAGAAAGATTGCATAGCTCTGGGACTCAGGGGATGGGATTGAGCACTGAGGTTGCGAAATGCGCAGGTTATGGGAGGCATAGACTACACATTTCGCAATTCCAAGAGACAAGTTTGCTTCTTGAGGACTGAGACTACGCAATGTGTAGTTCAAGAAGGTTGGATGACGCTGAGTAGGCTGGTCGAGAGTCTTTCCGATTTTTGAGTAAGTGTTGGATCAATGAGTGGAAGTTCAATAAAAGCAAGACTTGAACATGATCACACACTTAGTTCACGTGAATACACCATAAAAACACTCATAACACATAAACAACATACTTTCCTCAATGCAACAACACTGTGACAACCCATTCTAAGTGCGACACTGAAGATACAATTTGTGACGACAATGATGACACTTGTGTGACAATGCGTGAAACTTTGGAAATAAGTGTGGAACATGTCTACATGATAATAAAAACTCATTATCACAAATATTTCCCCTTGAAACATGCTAAAGCTCCACTTTACACAATGAGCGACAATTCCCATGCCAAAAGATGACACTTGCTATATGAAAATAAAAGTACGAACGGCACTTGAAATATGTGAATAATGGTGAAAAAAACACATGTTAGGGAAAATATAACATGAAAATGACACTAATTAAAGGGAAAGCTAGCGAAAGCGACAACCAAAAACATAAAAATGACACTCACAAAATAAAGGTGCGCAAATTAACAATTTGCAAAACTCACCGAAATAGAAGTACAAACGTAACTAGAAGTGAGAAACTGTCGATGTCAATGTGCACTAGCTGTCGACACAGATTGGACATCGCACAGGCACAATCTTGATTCACTGTGTTATGCTAGTTCGAACTTTCGTAAAAGAATGTGCTTATCCACTTATTACAGACTGAGCATGTGTGAGAAAGTACCCTCGACACTTCTAATCCAAGAAGGGAGCTCAAAAGCATCAACTAACCAAGAATTGACTACAGAACGACCAATCGCAAGATTCGTAGTAGGCTCCAAAATTTGCTTGTAGGCAAAATTTTTAAGGGTGTTTGTCGCAGCGACAACACAACCCAGGGCTCATATGGAACTTGTGAGCTACCTTGCACTATATATGCAAGCTACACTCTCTACTTCCACTCTTTTATTTTTTATTTTATGGTTGTACTATCAATGATTACTTTTGCAAATAGAGTATAGACAGCTCATAAGATTGGAAAGGTTCTACAAATTTAAAAGTAAAGTGACTAAAGATACTTTCAGGAAAGTAAACACACACGCAAGAAATTAAACATGCTTGCAGGAAAGTAAACACACTTGGAGAAAAGTAAACACACTTGCAAAAGATTAAAGATTACACTAATGAAACATAAATAACACACTTCTGCCTAGTGGACTTATGAATCTTAATGCTGTATAACCCAACACAAGTAGAAGAAAACACAATGGCATGAAATAAACACAGAGACAAAAATGAATGGAAATACTAATCCTTGCCAAGATGATCCTTATTTTTACTCTGATCGACAAATGTAATCATTGTATTAAGCACATTTATTCAACAACATAGATGAATTCAAACCAATATGAAACACAAACATGTCAAATTAAAAATAAACATGAATAATCAATTGCATAAATAACTTGATAAATAAATAAAAATAGCCATGCATGAATTTGCAAAAAATCACAAAATAAAATAAAATTACAGAAGTAAATTCTATGTGAAGAAATAACTGAGTTAAATTACACAATAAGAAAAGAGAACTACTTAAATTGCACAACACTCCATTTTATTAGAGTGGGTCCTCTCTCCATAAAACAAAGTGTTGATATATATCAACACTTGTTATATTGAGAGGATAAATTAATTAAATTAGTTAAGCTAATTAAAAGAAATTAATATTCCATAAATATGAAGAAAGAAATAAATTTAATTAATTAATCAAATACACACTATGGAAATTATAAACTACAATTAAAATAAAAAATAATAATTAAATTATTTAATTATCATTCAGAGATTGATCTAAGAGTCCTCCCTTTGGAATGAAAGAGGATTTTTTTATTATAAATAAGTTTTGTTTAAAAATAAAATAACAACCAATAAATGAGATCCACAAGTTTCTCATGTGGTTTGCTAACAATTAGCAAATGATAAATAAGTCTCCACAAGTTTCTCACGTGGTTTGCTAACAAGTAGCACACAATAAAGAAATATGGGCTGTCAAGAACGTAGAGAAGGTAGAGTGGGTAGTTGGTAAGATCTAATATAGATCGTGACTCATACATAATTCGAGAATACCTATTAACAACTCAATTTATCATGTCTAATAATTCCAAAATTTAAATAATGGAATAAAGATTGTGTAAAAACATTAGCTCAAATTTCCAATTAGCTCAAGGTTCTAATGCATCATGGTTTTGAGAGTTGCAACAACGAGTTGCAGAATTTGAGTTGCAGCACCTGAGTTGCAACAATGAGTTTCGTCACAAAAGTTATAACATTGAGTTGTAGTAATGAGTTTCAACACCAAAGTTGCAACAACTGTAACCAAGATGCACCAGGTGGGAACATTACAACCTGCATATCAACCTTTCTACCACTTTGTCGTTGCACATTAACTCAAAGATAAATACAAATATGATATTTTTCCAATTTTTAATCATAATTTCATATAAAATACTAAGGAGGTGAAATGGAAAACATTTTATGTCTAAATGCCACATATAAGCATTAGAATGGACTAATATGGGGTCACATGCAAGTGAAAATAAATTAAGATTAGGGAAAATAGGATGTAAAAATATGTCAATTATGAGGTAAATCATATGAAAAATCTCCATGTCTACTGTACCACATTGAAAATTTTACAAAGATCATAAATATTATTGACAATCCTCTAAAAATTGTCTCTAGACACGTTGACAAGGGAATCATTACCTCTAACAGAATGTTTGTAGAGGTATAACTAAGTGAAGGTTTATCTAATCATATCATGGTGCAATGTAGAGACTATGATGATTTCGAGTCTTAAACCATGAGAAATCCAACTTTGCAATATAATGTTTGTTAATAAATAAGACATTTAAAGGAATCTTATCCAACAATCTTGGTGCCTTTGAAAAAAATATGACAACTAATGGAGAAGAAACATCCATTAGAAACTTAAACAAACAAGTGATATACACTTGCAATGTTGACTAAGGCACCTGACCTTATTTCAAAATGTTTTCAAAATGTTGGGCATGGAATCCCCCCAAGGCATGTTTTGGGGCTTAAAGCCCAAGTTTTGACCAAGTCCTTTGTAAAGGCTCCGTGATTTGTGGGTGTGGAGCGTGAAGTCATAATAGAGTCATAAGGTTGTTCGCCCTTGTTTTTGTAATGTAATGTTAGCTTGATAGACCTACCCATGATAGAGTGAGGCTAGAAGTAGCGAAGAGAAGAAATATAATAGAAGCATGAGGAGTCTAAGGAATTGAGTCGAAGTGTAATGCATGTCCTTGGGTCATACAGTAGGAGAAGGCTCTGCAGCTGAGTGCGCAGAGGCCTAGTAGTTCGACGCTGAGTGCGTGGGCCTATGTAGTTGAGTGCACAGGGTAGGTCAAGGCTGTAACTGTTGGAAGCATTAATAAAGAGAAGTCCTATTTAATGTATTATTGGGTATGAATTTCAAGTGTACTAATTATTGGCTGCGCGAACTCATATGAATGTGCTGTATAAATAAATATAACGTAAGGCATCCATTTACGCGAAGATAAATAACTGGTGTAGGAAGATAAGTAGGATCTCAGGTGTGACTTAGGGCAATAGAGCAGCACGCTACTCCAGTAGCAAGAAAGCCCCACAACCCCTGGTTAAGGTTGCGCAAAGGAAATTATATCAGGGTAGGGAAGTGCACAAAGTAACCTGCGCGAAGGGACTAATAGTTGGACCAATTAAACCTCTCAGACATCTCAAGGGTGCGGAAACTTGGTTCCAACACCCCCCATACTACTTCAGGTGAGTTCTCAGTCTGCGTTTCGTGGACTGTTGCCGAAAGGGCCAATAGTACAAGGATTTGTTTGGCTAATTAACTCCGAACCTGGGTCAGGCCCCAACAAGCCAACAAATGGTTTCGTTGTCGGGACCGGGATCTCCATAGAGATGTCTGATGTCGTATCACTGGAATCCAACAAAGAAAGGAATTGAAGATTGGTTGGATAGGAAGATTCACGAGTTCGCGATGTAGGAGAACAGGAATCCCTGACTATCAAAAGAAGAGTGGTTAGACTACTACTTATACATAGATATCCATGAAATTTTCTTCGCATCTTTCCCTATTGAGCTATACGAGTGGATTGCGAGGCTAGAAGATAGCCAAGGAAGGTGTAAGCTCGACAGACCTATTGTGCAGAATCCAGAGTTGGTGTGCATATTGGAAGCATCGGAGGATAAGATTGTGTGCGCTGTTGATCACTAAATTGATCGAATTATAGGAGGATGCATCACCGAGTTCGCGGTAGATACTTCAGTTAGCTATAGCGAGGCAGAGCGACGCTTCCTCAAAGGACCGGGAGGTAAGTATGTTAAGTCTTTGAACACTTGGATCAAAATGCTACTATGTGAAAAGTGGCTTATGCGAATAAATCGATGTTTGGGGCTATGTGAAGTGGGAGAATCTACAAAAACGAAGGTAGTGCAGAACTAGAAACTAGCCCCTTGATTTCACCTCTGCAAGGGTATGGGGAAAACTCACAAAGGTCCCACCAAGAAGTGCGATCAATCTGATAAGGCAGAGGATTCCGCACATACCACCCCCACCCACACGGCCACTAGTTTCACCGTCTTCACCCCCATCTTCACCCATACCACCTCCACCACCACCGCGAATCAATATGGCGAGCATGATAAAGTTACTAGTGCTCAAGTGAGTAGGGAATGAAGATCCAAACCAAGTTTGGTTCGTGATAAAAGTTGTATGGGAAGTGCAGGGAGTTACAGATGACAATATAAAGAAAGTGCCGTTGGTCAGCGCTCTGCAGGATCGTGCTCTGACCTGGTACGTTAAGCATTCCAATGACAATTTGAATGCGGGGATCGTAGATATTCAAACTGCGCTAAACAAAGAATTTAACAGGCTGAAGTCAAAGGCATAGTCAATCATTGGGTTCAAGGAAATCACAATGCTACCAAGCGAGACCCCTTGGGAGTTAGATAAGAGATTGAAGTGCACAATTCGTGAAGCTAACATGACGTTGACGGACGGACAACACCATGAATAGTTTGTAGCATCGCTAATGCCACATTTAAAGAACACGTTGTCACAACAGAGGCTAACAACTCAGGTTGAGGCCTTGGAGGTCATGATGAGATTGCATGAGACCCCGCTATAGGATCCCAACCTGAGGGTTCAGCAGATTCATGCGCAGTTGAAAAAATTGTGCCTTGAGATGCAAAGTTTGAAACAATATAGGACGGCTCACCTAGAAGTGCACGACGAGGTATGGTGCATAAAGTGTAAGGGTTAGCAACATAATAAGGACCACTGCCCAATGTTCGTGAACTACCTCACAGGAGGGGGACCAATTCCATTAAGACCGGAGGCACAAGTAGGACCGAGTGTTGTGCCTGCATTATGGTGCGTAATTTGTCAGATAGGAGGAAAACATGCTATAGATAACTTCCATTTATTACAGAAGTACACGCAGAATTCCCAGCAGTTGTTCACTAATTTCTGTAGATTAGTGGGACATGATGAGCACACCTATAGAAGTTATGAGCTGATGATGGATCAGACTCCTACCTACAAAGTTCAGGCTAAAACGTGGCCCCTTGATCAGAATGCAGGGATGGCGCAAACCAGATTTCAGGGGCGCAGACGAGGCCGAGTTGGAGGAGGACCTAGAAGAGGTCGCAGACAGCTGATATGTTACAATTATGGAGGGCAAGGAAATTATGCCCGCGATTGTACAAATCCCACACGGTCATCATGCTTGTATTTTACATTGTTTGATCATGAGATAGAGGATTGTCCCACACTAATAGCACGACTGCACGATAAAGGAGTGCTCCAACCTCCCCTGGCTCAAAACCTGCAAATGATGAGGTCTAAGCTACGCGAGGAAGACCCTAATGTGAATATTGTGCTTCGAAGTGGAATCACAACAGGGGATGACAAAGGCAAGTAGCCTAAAGAAAGTACTTGGGTTCGCAAAGCTCCAACGAAGGAACCATAGTTTTATTTGGAGGGTGCTAAGGAAACTTTTATGCAAGCCAAGAAGAGCTTCGCTGATGCCTCCACTTTAGGAAGTAAAGATAGACCAGAGCCAAAAATGGGCCCATTGATGCTCACAACGTTCCTGAAAACATGCATGAAGCTACTGCGCGACAACAAGGCTATAAAGGGGCTACAAGAACTCATAAGTAGATGCACTGGGACCGCGTCAGGAGAACCCCGCGTAATCTGGAAGCCTGGAAGGCACACGACGCGAATGGGACGGGAAATGAGATTGACTGCTCAGATTGGAGAATATGAGATGGACTAAGTGATTTTGGATCTAGGATCGGACGTGAACGTCTTGTCGAAGCAGATAAGGGAGCACATGGGAAGGCCTATGCTGCAATGGTCTCCTATCCAAATGTGAATGGCAAAACAAAAAAAGATCCTAGCTATGGAGAGATTGCAGGGAATCACAGTGGATATCGAAGGAGCAAGAGTGCTAGCAGACTTCGAAGTAATAGAGATTGTTGATGACAACAATCCCTACACCGCGCTATTAGGAATAGATTGGGCCACTGACATGAATGGGGTGATAAATCTGAAGAAGCGCAAGATGATTTTTGAGAAAAATTCTCTGCGCATAGTTGTATCTTTGGACCCTTCAGGAGGATCGTGCTACACAGAGCCGGTGCGTGACTACGACAATGATGATGATTTGGACTGCATCTACAAGATAACCATCGGAGAGAAAGTTTGGGTAAACCCAACCATAGATGGACAAATTTCATGGGAGCGCGAAAGCTCCTGCACATCAGCTTCTGACGAGGAGATAGAGCGATGGAAAAACCGGTTACACGAGGTAACCACGTTGAACTGTAACATGATGACAAGATTGCTGCGTTGCGTATCAACAGAGGTAAGGGATCTACCTATATATGATGGGTTAAGTGAGGTGGATGACTTCCTAAACAGATTTGAAAGAGAGGTTCCAAAACAACAATGTTTCAAAGCTTTGAAATGGGTACTATGTGCTACACCTGCAAGGTGGTGGGGTATGCGCCAAGGAAGCTTTGAGGACTGGCGCGAATGCCAGAGGATGATGCACATGCGGTTTGGGAAGCCTCCGATGTGATTAAAAGACAAGTATGATGAGCGAGATGGTCCGCGGAAGCACCTCACCAAATGGACAAAGGTATATGGGGAAGAGCCACAACCTGAGTGGGTGTACCTATTCTATCATATCCTGGATATTATACCCATGAACTGGTATATAGAGACGGATCTCCGTCATGGAATGAGTGAATGGGATATCTTTTGTGAAGGATTCCTGTTAAACTTCAAGTTTAAGGATCATTTGTGGGATACTATTGATGATGTGCTACAAGAAATAAAAGAAACTATTTTTAAAATACCCCAGGAGCTAATAGAAGTGATTCAATCTGAATGGGTGAACCAGCTGAGCTGTGCGTTGGCATGTTACAACGTGAATACCGAAGAAGAGGGCGAAGATCCGTGAAAAGTTAACATTCTAGAAACTGAGGGCTATCGTGAGGTTCAAGGGCCATTGACTGAAGACCCTGACATAAATGCGCCTGTAAAGACAAAGCAGGTGAACATTGGTACGGAGACTGAAACTAAGTATGCAATGCTTGGTGACTACTGGGATGGTGCGACAATGGATAAGGTCGCTGAGTTACTCCGCAAGTACCAGGACTTATTCCCGACCAAGATCATGGATTTAAAGAGAATCGTTGGTGATTTAGGGATGATGAAGATCACCTTAAAACCTGACGCGAAGCCGGTTAAGCAGAGGCCTTAATGCTTGAATTTGAAGTACAAGGAAAAGGTCTACGTAAAACTAGACAAAATGCTCACATCTAGAATCGTTTAGCTAGTGGAAGAATCCGACTAGGTAAGCCCTATGGTGGTACAAGAAAAGAATCAGAAGGGTGAGATAATGATATGCGTGGACCTCAAGAAATTGAATGAAACTTGTGTGCACGACCCATTCCCAACTCCGTTAACAAATGAAGTATTGGAAAATGTCGGCGGGAAAGAAGCATATTATTTTACTGATGGGTTCTCAGGGTACCACCATATCAAAATCATGCAAACGACAGGAGCAAGACCAACTTCGCGACTGAGTGGGGCTGCTTTTAATACACCGTTATGCGTTTGGGTTGAAGAACGCACCAACCATCTTTTCATGCATAGTTGTTGCAGCATCCAAAGAATATATCCACAAATTCCTGGAGGTCAATCTCGATGATTGGACTGTATTTGGATTGGTTAAGCACCATGTAGCAAGTTTACACTTGATGCTAGATACTTGTCGACAACACCAAATCACACTGAACCTCAAGAAGTGTACATTTCTTGTTCCCTTTGGGAACCTATTGGGACATGTGGTCTACAACCAGGGATTGATGGTAGACCCCGCGAAGATTGCAGTAATTCTGAATTTGGAAGCACCGCAAGGTGTCAAACAACTGCACGCTGCCCTGGGACATACGGGGTACTATAGGAAGTTCATCAAAAGCTATGCCCAGATCACTATGCCAATGGAGAAAATGTTGAAAAAGGATGTTACGTTTTTCCAGAATGATGATTGCATGAAGAGCCTAGATGTACTAAAAGAGAAATTGGCCTTTGCGCCAATCCTGGTCTTCCCAAAATGGGATGTGGTGTTTCATGTCCATGCTGACACGTCAGGTATAGCGCTGGGAGCAGTACTAACATAGGAGGGTGGAGAGGGCTTGGATCACCCTATCGTGTTCACAAGTCATAGGTTGCCTAAAGTAGAAAATAACTATTCGACAACTGAACGCGAGGGGTTGGCTATGGTGTTGGGCATGGAATTCCCCCAACAACAAGTTTTGGGGCTCAAAGCCCAAGTTTTGGTCAAAGGTTTTTGTAAGACTCCACGAATTGTGGGCACAGAGCGCGAAGTAGAGGTTGAGTCATAGGGCTGTCTGCCCTAAAGTAATGTAATGTAATGTAAAGTCATGTCGGCCTACCCATGGTTCACGGGCCATGGGATTGTATAAATAGAGTGAGGCTCTAAAGTTGTAAGAAGAAAGTAGAGAATAGAATGGGTAGTGAAGGAATGGTTCAAGCTTAGAGTAGAATTCTAAGTGTCTTGGGTTGTAGTAGTAGGAAGAGGCTCTGCAGCTGAGTGCGCTGAGGCCTAGTAGAGTCCACAACTGAATGCGTGGACCCCTACAGCTGAGTGCGCAGGGTAGAGTCGAGTCTGTAATCGGGACAGAAAGCTAATAAAGAGAAGTTTATCCTAATTCTGTGAATCTAGTCTTGAATCGTTATTCTATTGTTATGCATTACTTTTTCTCTGTTTATTTACTACGCGCAGTTGAGTAAATGCTTGTATGGTTCAGAATACTTATATGAAAATAATCTAAGTAATCAACTAATAGTGCATAAGTAGGAAAGACTTGGGTAAATAACAAGGATCGCGCTACTTATAGGATTGCGTGAAGACAACATCACAGGCCATGAGGTGCCCACTGGTGTGCGTAGCGCAGTGACCACGACGGTTGGACTGCATACCAATGCTAACATATCAGACATCCCCAGGGTGCAGAAACCTAGTTCTAGCACCCTCCCATACTGCTTCGAGTGAGACCTTAGTCCGCGCTCCGCAGACTGTTGCTAAAAGGGCCAGTAGTACTGGGATTTGCTTGGCTAAATCACCTCTGAACTTGGGTCAGGCCCCACTAAGCCAACAAATGGTTCCATTGTCGGGACTGGGATCTGCATAAAGGATGTTTGATGTCGTGCCACTGGAGCCCTACAAAGAAAGAAATTGAAGAGTGGTTGGGCAAGAAGATTCGCGAGTTCACGGCGTAGGAAAACAAAAATCTACGAGTATCTAAGGAATAGTGGTTGGATCGCTACTTATACATTGAAATCCACAAAATTTTCTTTGCATCTTTTCCGTATGATCTATATGAGTGGATCACGAAGTTAGTAGACAGCCAAGGAAGGTGTAGGCTCGACAAACCAATAGTGTGGACTCCGAAACTAGTGCGCAAACTAGAAGCCTCAAAAGATAAGATAGCGTGAGTTGTGGACCACTGGCTCAACCAAATAATAGGAGGATTTATCATTGAGTTCGCAGTAGACATGATTGTCAGCTACAGCGAGGCAGAGTGACATTTTCTCAAGGGACCAAGAGGTAAGTATATTAAATCTTTGAACCCTTGGATTAAGATGTTGTTCTATGAAAAGTGGGTTATGCGAATAAATTAATGTTTGGGACTACGTGAAGCGGAAGGATCTACAGAAGAAAATGTAGTGAAGAATTAGAAAACAGTCCCTTAATTTCACCCTCGTGGGAGAGCAAGGACGAGCTCGCGAAGGTTTCTCCGAGAAACATGGTCAGTTTGATAAGGCAGCGAATTCCACGTCTATCACCCCCACCCACACTGCCACCTGCTTCACCCCCCTCACGTCCATCTCCACCCACTCCACCTCTGCCACCTCCACAGTTCAGTATGGTAAGTGCGATTGAACTACCAGTATTCAGAGGAGTAGGAAATGAGGATCCAGACCAATTTTGGTTCATGGTAAGAGCAGTATGGGAAGCATAGGGCATCGTGGATGATAATATTAAAAAGGCTACGTTGGTGAGCGCACTGCAGGATCGCGCATTAACATGGTATATCAAGCATTCTAATGACCACCTGAATGCAGGAATTGCAGAGATCCAGACGATGTTGAATAAGGAATTTAGCAGGCCAGAATTAGAAACACAATCAATCATCGGGTTTAAGGAGATCGTGATGCTCCCGGGCGAGACCCCCTAGGATATGGACCAAAGGCTAAAGAGTATGATCCGTGAAGCCAATATGACGTTAATATATGCACAACATCGCTCATGATTTGTGGCCTCACTTACACCACACTTAAGGACGATGCTGTCACAACAAAAAGTTTCCACCTAGACCAAAGTGTTGGAGATGGCAATGAGGTTGCATGAGACCCCTATACAAGAGCTTGGGTTGGGAGTCCAACAAATCCATGGGAAACTGTAGAATCTGTGTCGATGCAGAGTTTGAAACAAGATAGGGCACCTTGGTGAGAGATGCGGGAGGAAGCATGGTGCACAAAATGCAAAGGCTAGGGCCACGAAAAAGATCAATTTTTGGTGTTCACGAACTACTTGGCAAGAGGAAGGCCAATGCCATTAAGGCCGGAGGCACAGCCAGGGCTGGGCGTGGCGTTTGCATTATGGTGCACAATTTTCCAGATAGGAGGAAAGCACACCATGGATAATTGTCACCTATTGTAGAAGTATACACAGATGTCCCAACAATTATTCTGTAATTTTTGTAGGTCGGCAGGCCATGACGAACGCACCTACTGAAGCTATGACCTAATGATGGATCAGACTCCTACCTACAAGGTGCAGACCGAAATGTGAGGCTTTGAACCAAATGCAGGGATGGTGCGCACTGGGTTTCAAGGTCGCGATCAGGGTTGAGATGGGATGGGACCAAGAAGGGGTCACAGACAGATAATTTGTTACAATTGCGGAGGGCCAGGGCATTATGCCCACGATTGTACAAACCCAACTAGGATATCATGTTGGTACTGTAATCAGTTTGATCATGAGGCATAAGATTTACCTTCACTGCTAGCGAAGATGCGTGAAAAGGAGATACTCCAGCCCCCTCTCACTCAGAATATACAAATGATGAGGTCTGAGCCGTGCGAAGAAGACCCAAATGTAAACATGATGCTCAGAAGCGGTATGACCATGGGAGATGATAAGGGGAAGTAGCCAGAAGAAAGTATGTGGGTTTGCAAGGCTCCTACAAAGGAACCTGATTTTTACGTAGAACGCGTGAAGGAGACATTCATGGAAGCTAAGAAGAGCTTCACAGAGGCCTCCACTTAAGGTAGTAAGGATCAACTAGAACCAGAGATGGATTCTTCAATGCTCACTACCTTTCTGGAGACATGCATGAAACTACTGCGTGACACGAAGGCAGTAAAAGGGCTACAAGAACTTACCACTAGGTGCATGGGGTTAGGAGAACCGCGCGTGGTCTGAAAACTTGGAAAGCATGCATTGCACATGGGAAGGGAAATGAGGTTGACTGCGTAGATTGGTGAGTATGAAATGGATCAGGTAATCCTGGATCTGGGTTTGGACACGAATGTACTACCAAAGAAAACATGGGAACGCATGGGCAGGACCGTGTTACAATGGTCCCCAATTCAACTACGGATGGTGAACCAACGAAAGATTTTTCCCATGGGAAGATTGTAAGGGGTGATAATCGATATTGAAGGTGCAAGCGCGTAGGCAGATTTTGAAGTGATAGAGATTGTCGATGACAACAATCCCTATCTCGTGCTATTAGGAATAGACTGGGCTACCGATGTGAACGGAGTCATAAATATGAAGAAGTACAAAATGATCTTCGAGAAAAAGTCATTACGCGTGGTAGTACCACTGGATCTAGCCGAAGGAGCACGCTACACAGAACCAATGCGCGACGATGATAGTGATGACGATCTTGATTGTATTTATAAGATAACTGTGCAAGGAGAGGATTGGGTGAATCCAACTGCAGATGGAAGGATTTCATGGGAGTGTGGAAGCTCTTGCACTTTCGATTCAGACGAAGAGATAGAGCGATGGAAGAATCGGTTGCACGAAGTAACAACATTGAAATGCAACATGATGATCAGGTCATTGCAGTGCATGAAGACATAGGCAAGGGAGTTGCTGACATATGATGGATTGTCAGCGGTGGATGAATTGATGAGAAAATTCGAAAGTGCAGTACTATAATAGCAACAGTTCGATCTGTTGAAGTGGGCACTGCACGCAACACTCGTACGATGGTGGGGTACGCGTCAAGGAACTTTTGAAGACTGGTGTAGATGCAAAAGGATGGTGAGCCTACGTTTTGGAAAACCCCAACTTCGAACGAAAGCTAATCAGCTGGGGTGGAACAAATTGCGCGCCCACCTTTCCCAATGAGTACATACATATGTTTTACAGCCCACACAAGTGCACCCCAACCCCAGAATAGAAAGTCAGAGAAAATTGCAGTAGCAGGAAAGGCGACGCGCGTTACCAATTCTCCATGACGAGGCATTCCATAGGGTGTGCAGATTACTAAACAAGGTTCACCAGGAAAAACTGAATGATTGGGACCTGCACGTGCCAACGGTTCGATGGGCCTATAGGACCATGTGCAAAACCTGACCAGGGAGATGATTCCAAAGATGCGGAACTGAGTCGCAACCGTAATTTTAGAAGAAAGGAATTCACACGTAATAGCTCCCACAGTTGGGATAGTGTGCGAAGACCAGGACGAAGGAATCACACAGCTACGCGAGGACAAACATATAAGGATTTAGGAAGCCATTCGGTGAGGGAACCTTAGACTTCACGAACTCGAAGAAGATTGGGTATGATTGAGGAAGAAAAGCATGTTGATGGACTCTGAGATCGTAAAAATGGAAAATGAGATCGCGCAAGCATGTCTCATCAATAAACCAAGGATGTCAAGGAAAGATACAGATAGCCATACCACTGCATTAGAAGATTGTTGCCGAGAATTTATGACTCTACTACCATGGCTGCGACTGTACCTTACCAACTGTAGTAACCAGGGGAGCGCATCGCATAAGGTAGAACGTGCGGCGCTGACTGTCGCGAGGGTAATTGAGGAGTGCCTGCAGACTAGAATGGAAGGTGAATTGAAGTCTCGCACAGATGGTGCGATCACCTGACTAGTTGTAGGGAGAACAATCTGAGCACTCCAGACAGTTGAAAGAGATCGCAGGAATCTAAATGAGTCTGTTTGGGAACTACGTGGTGAAGGAGGTGCGTGCAGAATCATCATGGTACAAGGTTCGCGCCCATGCACGGGGGGCTGCGCTGCCACGCGGGTAAACTGGGAAGTAACCTTTGGCGTCACTGTTCATGACGAGATGTCTAATTTAAGGCAAAAGGGAGTGGGCGGCAGGCAATTAAGACACGAATTAAGAGTTAGATTTGGGATGATTTGCTGCCAAGAATGCATTAATGACTCAGAAGTGGGGGGAATGGTAAAATTCAAATTGAAAAGATGCTATAAAACTCCCAAGGCTAGCAACAAGACAACACTTGTTCGTTTGAGATTTGAGCTATTACGAAGAGCACAAAGTGTTGAGCGCCAAGCGGTATTTGAGCGCCCAAGTTCGTGAACAACCACAGATAGTTCGTACAAGCTGAAAACTACTAGGAGAGGTGTCAGTTTTGTAGAGAGTGCCACTAAGGAAGCCACGCAGAGCCCTACGGTGCAAATGGGGGATGTGCCGGAAATTCCAAAATCACCTCGGACGCCGAGGCCCGAAAAGGATAAACAGGCAGTGGGACTAGTCTGCATGTCCCCACAAAATCCACGTTTTGGTAAAATTTCCATGGAAGAAAAGGGAAAGGCTATCAACATTGAGATAGATGATGAGGAGGAGGACCTCTAGGCTCTCATAGATGAGATAGAGGTAGATGAAGAAATGGAAGAAGACATCCAGCCGGTGCACGTTGCAGCAAAATTGCCCGAGTATGTTACTCCACAGAAAGGGAAAGTTAAGGTACCCAAGTATTTGGATGCCGCTAAGAGCACACTCCAAACCCCACTCCTCCGAGATGGAATTCTATTTGAGGGCTCGCTCCTATACTACGTGCCCACAATGAAATTTGAATATTTGAACCTCGCGGACAGCAAAAAGTTCCCACATTTAGAGACTGAGAACCTCATGAAACAGAGCAAGGAGTGGTCAGTTATAGTGCTAGAGCCATAGAAATGGCTGCGTGGTGTGGAGAAGGCGGGGCTACTCCACCTACTATGGATTCCACACTTTCACTACATGCCTATCACGATCTTTGTCATTAGGCAGCTGCTTTGCCTGGTGCACAATGGGTACTTATGGCTAGAGGAGCCTATTTCCATCATGGCGGAGCTTATCCATAGGATTTCTCGGCTTCCCTGTAAAGGAAAAGACCCTACAGAGATAGCTGGAAAAAGCGAAGATTTGGCGCTCGCAGAGGCCATGAAGAAAAACTACAAATTGGAAAAGAAGAAGAGAGGCTATGCAATCAATAACATTAAAGACAAAGGGGTGCACGTAGCCACCCAACTGTTGGCCGAGAAGGTGATGAGGAAATGTCGTGGAGACGAGGTACCAGTGCCAGTGGTTGCGTAGGCAGAACAATGCGTGGAGGGGGTCCAATTCAATTGGGCCGAGTTCCTCTGCGAAGAATTCCTAACCAACTACAAGGAAGCTCAAGAGCATGGCAAGAACTTCCACTACGAATGGTTGATCTTGTCTGTTTTATTGGTGATAGGGGAACTACCTAAGGACAATCAGTTCCCTAATATTGAACAAGACTTACTAGAGGCTGCAAAATACGTGTTGCTCTGGGCTACAAAGGACGCCATATGGATCCGCAAAACTAAGATCTTCTTGGTGCTCATGGAGGTGAGCGTCCGGATGTGGATTAACAAGAGGTCGTGCCTATCCCCCACAGTGTACAACAGTTTGCAGAGCTTTGCAGACATGAAGGTGGATATGCACAATGTTTATATCAAGGTGTGTAAGGATCTGGTGCAGAACTGGACCAAGCTTCCTTTCATCGCAATTGACGATGCCATCTTCTCCATGCTGGAATCATGGCCTCCCAAGTGGCATGCCTCGGATTTGGAAGAAAGGAGTAAAACAGTAACACAGAAGCAGAAGGATGCAACCAAGTTTCGTGTCACGAAGTCGACCAGGAAGAGGCGCAATGAACAAGCGGCAGCAAAAGCAATCGCAGAATAGGCAAAGGTCACCGAAAGAGCATCAACAACACAAGCAATAGGGGTCACTGCGACACAGGAGGAAGGGGGCCAGAATGTGTCTACTGGAGCGGGACCAGATACAATAGAAGGCGCGGACTTGAGCACAACGTCCACCCAATTGAAATGGGCGCATGTCGCAGAGTGGTCAAGTCCACGATAAAAGGCCAAGGCTTCCAAATTGGACATCTATCCAATTACATTGACAAACGGTGACCTTCATGACATTGGTGACACAGTTCGTGAGGTCACCCGGGTAGCGCTCCAGGAAGCTATGACGGAGCAACAGAATGTGTTGGGGGCCCTAAAGGCGTAGTTGCAGGAACTTTAGGTGCAGGCCCCACAGGAAGGAATAGTAGCTACCGATGGTGCCATAGGTACATCATCAGCGGAGCAGCTACTGCACACAAAAATGGCCAACACCATAGTGCTGCTGAAAGGAGTGCTAACAGCAGAAAGCGAGGAGGACAGAGCCACGCTGGGTAGGATCAAGGAACTTGGCCTAAACTTGGCTACCCTTCCACGGGATACATTATATCAGCTGTAGGATGGAGCGATAGCAGAACTCCCCACTAGGGAAGGACGTGCAATACAGATGCTTAGCGAATAGAGAATCAACATTGAGCAACTTCTACAATGCGATGAAGTGCTTGTGTAGAATCAACAGCTGGAGCAAATGGTAGAGGAAGCATGTCACTGCATTCTAGAGCTAGAAATCGTGACAGATCTACCAGTTGGAGTGCGAATCCACAAATTAGCCAGTGGATTCCGCGAGGCAAAGGAGGAAGCAACGAGGGTACAGCTGGACCTCAACCTTCAAATTGCTGAGCTGCGATTAAAGTCTCAGACCTCTACACCCCCCGAAGTTAGGAAACAGCACGTTGGCGCTATTAAAAAATGACTGAAGGAAATAAACCAGGCAATACAGAACTGCACTGCTATGTTGGAAGAATCCTTTGTGGTCCTCACTTCATTACAGGAGGACCCCAACATATAGTTCTTGGAAATAGAGGCACGTGAGCTTCAAGTGTAGTATGACAGTGTGCACGGAATGGTGTAGACAGTTATCCTGACCTAATAGCTTGTGAAGCTACAACAAGCAAAGGTGTTGAAGGAATAGGTGGATGTCGTGCGACAGAAAGAGGTAGTCCTTAAAGTGCACATCCAAACTTGGATTGATGAGGCCTTCCTCATCACTATAGACATCGAAGGAAAGCTCACACAGGTGAAGGCGATGCATGCCTTACGACAGGGATTTGCCCCTGACAGTGAGACTTCGGCTAAAAGAGTGGAGAAGATCTAGTAGACTGCAGAACAGTGCGTTGTGGAGCTCCGTGTAGCGCAAGATCGGTTGGAGGGGCTCCGTGCCAAGATCGCTGCACTAGCAGAGTGACTCGGGATGGGTCACGATGATTGTGTTGGGGGCCTGTTGGGCATGGAATCGCCCCCACAACAGGTTTTGGGGCTCAAAGCCCAAGTTTTGGTCAAAGGTTTTTGTAAGACTCCGCGAATTGCAGGCGAAGAGCGCGAAGTAGAGATTGAGTAATAGGGTTGTCTTCCTGAAAGTAACGTAATGTAATGTAAAGTCATGTTGTCCTACCCATGGTCCGCGGACCATGGGACTGTATAAATATAGTGAGGCTATAAATTTGTAAGAAGAAAGTAGAGAATAGAATGGGCACAAAGGAATGGTTCAAGCTTAGAGTAGAATTCTAAGTGCCTTGGGTTGTAGTAGTAGGAAGAGGCTCTGTAGTTGAGTGAGCAGAGGCCTAGTAGAGTCCGCAGCTGAGTGCGCGAACCCTTACAACTAAGTGCACAGGGTGGAGTTGAGTTTGTAATCGAGACAGAAAGCTAATAAAGAAAAGTTTATCCTAATTCTGTGCATCTAGTCTTGAATTGTTATTCTATTGTTATGCATTACTTTTTCTCTGTTTATTTACTGCGCATAGTTGAGTAAATGATTGTATGGTTCAGAGTATTTATATATGAAAATGATCTAAGTAATCAGCTAATAGTGCATAAGTAGGAAAGACTTAGGTAAATAACAAGGATCGCGCTGCGAATGGGATTGCGCGAAGACAACATCAAAGGCCGTGAGGTGCCCACTTGTGCGCATAGCGCAGTCAGCACGACGGTTGGACCGCGTACCAATCCTAACATATTAGACATCCCCAGGGTGCGGAAACTCGGTTCTAGAACCCTCCCGTACTACTTCGAGTGAGACCTCAGTCCGTGCTCCGCGGAATGCTGCCGAAAGGGCCAGTAGTACCGGGATTTACTTGGCTAAATCACCTCTGAACCTGGGTCAAGCCCCACTAAGCCAACATATGGTGTACGTGCTCCAAAAATACTGACACTATTTGCTAGGGGGACACTTCAAGATGTATACAGACCATTCCGTGCTAAAATACTTGGTCAATAAGCCTGTGTTGGGGGGCGCATATGCAAGTGGCTCTTATTGTTCCAGGAATATGATTTTGAGGTCCTTGTGAAGCTTGGATACCTGAACGCGGGATTGGATCACTTGTTGCGAATCGAGATGGGAGAGGATCCTAGTAGTTTGGAGGAAGTATTACTTGATGCACAACTCTTTGCTGTGTGCGTAGCAGATAGACACTTTGAAGATATAATGCACTTTCTTACAATGGGGACTGCACCGAAAGAATACTCCGTCCAACAGAAGAAGGAACTGGTGGTGCTCGTGGATGATTTTTCTGTCATCACGGGGCACTTATATAAGATGGGAAATCACAAGATACTGCAAAGGTATGTACTTGAATTCGAGCAAAGTCAAATCCTCATGGAAGCTCATGAGGGCGCTGCAAAAGGATAGTATGCAAGGTGAGCGATCGCGCAAAATATTCTCCGCGCAGGGTTATGGTGGCCAACCCTTCTTTCGGATTCAAAAGCACACTATAAGGCCTGTGATATATGTCAAAGAACAGGTAAACCATCACAGAGGGACAAGATGCCTTTGAATCCACAAATGACACTGAAGCCCTTCGAAAAGTGGGCAATTGACTTTGTAGGACATAGTAAACATCAAGGAAATATGGGCGCAAGATACATTATCACTGCGATAGAGTACCTGACTCATTGGGTAGAAGCGCAGTCGATCAAAGATTGCACGGCCGCCACAACTGCGACGTTTTTGTTCGAACATGTATTAACTCGATTTGGATGTTCGAAGATCTTGATGAGTGATCACGGTAAACATTTCCTGAATGAAACAATCAATGTTCTAACAGAAGAGTTTCAGGTGTATCATCAGAAAAGCACACCATATCACCCACAAGCCAATGGGACAGTAGAAGCATTCAACAAAATACAGGAGACTACATTGACCAAAGTATGAAACACGTAACAAAGTGATTGGGACCTGCGTGTACCTGTAGTGCTATGGGATTATAAGACAACGTGCAAAAAACTGACGGGACAAACACGTTTCCGGTTGGTTTATGCCGTGGAATCTGTCATGCCAATGGAGTATATTATGCCTAGTCTGTGCAAAGTAACGCTCATAGGTATGACGGACCGTGAAGCCCTGGAAAAGAGGCTCGCGCAGTTGGAAGTAATTGAAAAGGAACGGGTCCTGGTTGGCTTCCATTAGCAGGTACAAAAGCAACGTGAGAAGGCCTGACATGATCGCCATATTAAGTTGCACACCTTCAAGATAAATGATTTAGTGTTACCGTATGACAGTAAGTGTTACACAGTATTTTGTCATCGTCCCTGTTACCCCTTCTCCTGTACATTGGAGGACCTATTTCGGGACCTGTGAGGAGTGACATAACCTGAAAACACCTGCATTGTATCCCCTTGAGTATGTACTCCATATGCCCTGAAGACACCTTTTGCAAAATACCCATAAAAATAGCTCTTTTTCCATTGGCGCTGTTCCACAGTGTATCACTCGCGCCAATGGGGGAAATCCTCCAAAGAGGGCGCGCCAGTTGGCGCTCTATCTTAGAGTTGCACTAGCGCCAACCCAGTTGGGTAAAGTTTTTAACAAAAAAACTTCCGAAGGTTCCTTCTAACCTATCCATGAACTGATTCCTGTTTGAGTTAGTTCAGTTGGGCTTCGAATCTCCCAAGGAGGGAAGTAGTTCTCCACCTATCATGGAAGCTTCCTAATGATAAGGAAAATCCCATGAATCTAGTGGATGGTCTTATCTACTCCTCCTACCTCTATATAAGCTTGTTCTTTTCCCTTTGACAAGCGAGTTAGTAATTCTACTTTTCAAGCTCCCAAATCTAAGTCCCAAAGTCTGAGAATTGCTAAGCTCAAGTTACAAGAGGCATTGTTCACCCCCATAAGGCTATAGATTTAAGGAGGAGATCCATGTCCAAGTAATCAAGGAGAGAGAGGCTTGTTCCCCATCCACTACAAGCTTTGCAAGGCATGTCTTGCTGATCACCTAGCTAAAGGAGGATTTGACGTTAGAACTTGGTTGTATTCTCTTTTGTTTATCAATAATAATAGACGACTATCATTATGATTCCACTCATGTGTCTTTATAATGATGTTTGAGTTGTATCCTTTTTGACTGATACATAGTTGCATTTCTTGGATTTTATACTTGTATTTGTCTTGTTCTTTGCATGTGCAGGTGTCTGTTCACGAGGATCGTGAGGATTGTGACAAGCTGAAGTGAAAGAACGGAAGCGACGACTCTTCTACGAATACTAGTGTTGGATTCGAGGTAGGCTCTCATCATTGGCCTTTAATTTTAAATTAGGAACCTGCGTGTTAGCATTGTTCGATTGTTTCTAGACCCCATTTAGGCTAGTGGGATCACCTCTGTCCGTAGAGGGGATTTACCTATATAACAATTTGGCGACTCTGCTGGGGAGTTGGCTTTTGCCTTGTTTGTTTATCTTGTCTTGTTGTTTGATTTGTAAACTTTAGACGGAGCCTGAGGTCTGGCCAGATAGCCTTCGAAACACTATTGCTTTGCATTAGCGAAGTAGATCAACGCTACTTCAGTCCATATCCGGTTTGGTTTGCAAACTAAACGACTTGGAACTTGCCTTGTTCCTTGATTGTTTCCTTGGTTTCTCCCGCTTGTTTAGCCTTCTAGGTTGAATGCATATGCTGTTTTTGCCTCTTGAGAGTACTTAGGTATTGCTGGTTTGGCCTGGGCTCTTTTGTTTTTATTTTTCCATAGCAAACTTGACTGGCGCTAGTTTATAGCATGACAGTCGCGCCAGTTGGCACATGTTGCACACTTACAACCCGCGCCAATTCTTGAAAGGCGCTTGTTGCAGCCTGACAGTCGCGCCAGGCCTGTAAACTTTTGAAGTTTTCTTGGTTCTCAACTTTTTGAGCTTTGGTTTTGTCCTAAGTACCGTTATTAGACTACTTGAGTGTCTTGGAGTGTGATTTGACTGGTTTCGATCGCTACCCTATGGGTGTTTGCTTTTTTTCTACCAATTTCGCATTTCTAGCCCTAGGGCCTCTAGTGGCCTTGTGAATCGAGCCTTCCTAAGGTGTTTTGATCTTTTTGTGGTCCAGTCGACTCTTTTGTTTGCTCCCTTACACTTGTTTGGTGGTTGTGAATCATTTTGTTGCGTTATTTGGGTGATTTGCTTCGTCTTCACTTGAATTCCGCTTCGTCTCAGTTTGAGCCCAGATCACACGGCTCATTGTTGTCTTTGGGATTTTTTTATTTCTTTAGATGTTTGATTGGTGATTTGAGGAACTGAACGTGTGTGTATTGGATAGAATTTGTTGGTGTTATTTCTCAAAAGTTATTTAGTGCATTTTTCTATTATTGAAAAGAAAATCTCTTTTGCTTTGAATCAGTTAATGAAAATTAGGACTTTTCATTTCGATTAGTGATTTAATGATCTTAAAGAAAAGTTTATTGATTTGCATTAGCTGCATTAGGGAAAATCTTTTGTTGTCTGTGATCATTTCGTTTGCATGAAAGCTCTTTAACTCTCTTGTAATTAGCATTCATCGAATGGAATGACGTGTTTTGGCAAATAGATTGCATTTAGGGATTTTGAGAAATTACATACGGTAGGACCTAAAAAACGAAACTTAACTCAAGATCAACTTTAAAATAAATCGAATAAACCTAAAAACACATTTGAACATAACGCTCACATTCTAGAGGTCTAGGCTAGAGACGTGCTCCGGCCTCGTTAAACCTAGTCACTTTTGTTTTCACTTAAGGTTGGGTGATTCCTCCTTCTGTGACTCAACTGTGGTCTAGTACGGACTTGTGCTCCCATGTACCGTCACGTATATATGGGGAGAATCCACTAGGTTATCATCCTTGATCCACAGGAAGCCGTGTCTGCCGCCTTACAGCCCGTAACGCATCGAACACAACATTCGGGAAGATTGATTGCCGTACGGAAAGTCCTTGGTTTTCATATGATTACTAAGGTGTATATGCAGTTTTACGGATTGTCAGGTAAACCCCTTGCCTAGTTTCTCCAGACTAGTCACTTTTTGATCCTTTTCGGACTCCTTAAAAGAAAAGGCTCACTTGAGCATTTGTCACTTCGGGCTCACTAAATATTCGAAGGCGACTACAGTCATATTTTGTCCTTTTCTCGACTCTTAAAACATGAAAAATTCAAGTTGTGTTCTAATATCTTAAAATTTATTCGACCATGATTACATTTACCTTGCTAGATCTTGTTTGCGTTAGTTTTGAATAGGGTCTTTCTCCGTTAGCTTGTCTAGGATTTTTTGAATTTGATCATCCTGGCGGATCCATCAATCCTGTCTCCCGTCCCTAGTGACCAAGGGTCTCCTTCTTCTGTTGCCCCTGAGACACTGGTTTGTGGTGACACTTTGCCTGTTATTCCAAGTGTTCAACCGTTGAGCTCTCGTGCTCCAGAGGATGAGCTTCATGATTTGTTTTGGAACCCTGTTTGGGAACCTTATGAAGAGGATTATCCCTCTACTCCTACTGGTGTTTGGACCCTGATGGCTTCCTCTGATATGGAGGATACATCTCCTGTATCGAGTGGAACACCTGTTGTGTCAAGTATTGAGACTCCTATCCCAGCCACATCCCCGGTCATATCTACACCCTACACTATTACCCCTCTCGGTATTACAGTGCCTGCGCGTTATAGATCTTTGAGGGATGCCATGGGCTCTGGGAACTCCTCTTCGGGTACTATGTGGGATCATAACATCGTTCCCACTACGAGATATTTTTTTTCCCAAGTTCACAATACCGTTGTCACGTCAGTTTCGACCAATCCGACCGTTTGTGTCGCATCTTCAACTCCGGTTGCTAGTGCCGTTACGACTTCTTCCATCGTAACTACTATTGTTGGCCCATCCCGTGGTCCAGTACATAGTGGTGAGTCGGCATATGCAGCCAGAGTTGTTCATCCTGCAACCAGTGCCCCACCTTCTTCTGGTACCATTCTAGCAGGGGGGGCATATTCTCAATATTTGCATGTTGTCCAAAATCCAGGCACACAAGGCCCTTATTATGACCCTATCGGTCATCATTTGTACACCTCCTTGACAGCTCAACCCACTGTTGAGGCTTCAATTCCGTTGAATGTCGCTTGGGGTACCACTCGTTACGGTGGTGGCCAATTCCGTCTGGATCAAGGGCAGCCGTCCCAAGGACCATCATACCAAGGTCAGCCATCCTACACGCAGCCTAATTATGGGCAGTGGTATTATGGCCAAACCTATCTAGGGAAACCTGGAGGCTCACAAGGAAAACCCTCTCAGGGACAACCTTTGGCCTATGGTGGTCCATCCTTTACCTATCTTGGGCAACCTTCTGGAAACCCGGGACAACCTTATGCTCAACAAGGACAACCTGGAGTCCAGCAGGGATACCCTTCGAGTCAACCCTACGGGAATCCGAGACAACCTTACGCGCAATAAGTACAACTTGGAACCCAGCAAGGGTACCCCTCTGGGCAGGGTGGCAAGCCTTACATGCAGCCAGGCCAGCCCGCTGCTCAGCCTAGTCAGCCATCTAGTCTACAAGGACAACCCTCGGTTGCACAAGGACAACCAAACACCCATCAAGCTCAACCTTCTGGGCAAGTAGGTCCGTCCCAAATCCAACCAGGACAACCTTCCGGCCAGATGGCCCAACCTCAGTCTTCCCAAGGACATCTCTCTGGGCTTGCTCAACTGGGCATGCAAATGGTTCCTGCTTCTCAAGCTCAACTCGGTTATCAGCCCCAAAGTCAAACTGGTCTCCAGCCGCAAGGTTGGTTTCAATCCCAACCTTCTTACCAAACGCAGCATGGTTCCCAGGCTCAATATGGAGCCCAGCAACCGTATGGATACCAACAACCCCAGGGGCAAACTCAGTTTTCCTCGTATCAAAATTATCAACAGCCGCAAGCCACTCCTTATCAAAATTACCAGCGACCAAATATTGCTCCTATCGGTCAGTATGGTAACCTATGGGGTGCTGGGGGGTAGATCCAGAATCAACCGTCCGGTTATGGATATAACCCTTATGGACCTGGTCCGTCTGGACAAGGTCAATGGGGGCAACCAACAACTGGGTGGAACTCTGGCCCTACCTCATATTCGCAGATGTCCTTCAACCCTCAGCTACCATTCTTACCAATGTTGGAACTGCCCGATGTGTTGAAGTTAACCAATGATCCTATCTTGCATAATCCACAATGGCTGCCGGTTCCAACCAAGATACCCGGTGATTGTCCCAAATTTGACGGCAAAGCTGGAGAGGATCCTCAAGCCCATGTAATGACTTACCACCTTTAGTGTTCGTCTAATCCATGGCTTGATGATTCAGTTCGGCTTTGCCTTTTCCAAAGGACTCTCACCAGCTCCGCTGCTAAATGGTACATTGAATTGACCCGTGCGTCTTTTCAAGATTTCAATTCATTGGCAATGGCATTCCTCACTCATTTTCAGTTACCCATTCGGTACGAGACGACAACTCATCTCCTTACGTCTCTCAAGCAGGACACGGCTACGCACATCTTTGATCATATACATGAATGGAGAAGGCATCGTCGGTTGATCAAGTTCTGGATTCCTGATCAGCTCCTCACCGATTGGTTCACAACTTCCTTTGTCCCCAAGATCGCACGAGATATTTCTATGGGAGCCTGCGCGACTGAAGAGCAAGCTATCGCGTGTGCTCAGTACCTTGACTTAGTTTATTCTCAGTCAGATACTTTATATGAGTATTTTCCTGATGCCCCGAGACACGGTACATCTAAAGCTCCACCAAAGCCATATGTTGATGGGGTTATTGGCTCTGTAAATCCGTCGTCGAAAAATCATCCTCAAACCCTAGGAAGCAAAAATATAATGCTTCTAACGAAAATACTTCTCAGGGTGGTTCTAATTCTGGAAGTACTTCCGAGGTTAACGCCGTCCAGTCCACCACGACGAACAAGGCCTTGAAAGGAAAGAAAAAGGGGAAAGCAAAGAATAATTCTGAGCAACCCAAACAGGATTCCTCCAAACCTCCATCCGAGGAGGGAGCCAAGCGTAAACCAAAGTATCCTTGTCTCATCTGTGATGAGGATCACTATACCAAAAACTGCCCAAGGCGGTCTGAGGTTAGTTGTTTGTTGAAAGGTGCTCCTGGGATTCCTGCGGTTCTAAAAGAACCTTTCCCCTCTCAACAGACTCAAATGGTGGCTAATCCATCTTTGTCTTCATCTCCCTTTGGTTCCCAAGTGTTCATGGCTAGAACCATTCCCGTTCATGTAACAACTCGAACAAAGGAGTATTCGTCATCCGCCGGGAAGGAGCCTGAGGTCCCCTTAAGTGCTCCTCCGTCCAGTTCTGGTCCGCTCCACATCGAGAGACCCAATACTGAGACGCCCATCCAACCCCCTCCCAAAGGAGTACTCCGGAGATCATCTTACAACCCAAATGCTCGTGCTACCCAACACTATAACATAGTTTAGGACTTAGCGCAGGCTCCATCGGCTATGTTCACTTTAGAAGTTCTCCAGAGCTGCCCCCCTCAGAGGAAGTCCCTGCTATCGGCCATCGGTGGCATCAACCTGGCAGATTCGGATTTGATCACCTTTGATTCGAGATCCATGTCCCAAGGTTCCCTCATCAGATCGCCTTTCTCATACAAGTCATCATCAATTCGGAAACGATCATCGTACGGTTATTGATGAAGGCGCGTCAACTTGCATCATGTCTGTTGCTTGTTGGAAAGCGATCGGGTCTCCAACTTTGAGCCAGTCTCCCACGACACTGGAAGCCTTCGATGGGAGAGAATCTCGTCCCTATGGTATCCTTCAACGATTGCCGATCACTTTAGAAGGGAAAACCGTTGAAGTGGAAGTTGAGGTCGTTGACGCAAATCTTACTTACAACCTCCTTCTGGGCCGGAGTTGGACATATGCCATGCGTGCCGTGGATTTGTCCCTCTTCCATGTCATTCGTTTCCCTCACCAGGGGAAAATCTTCATGGTAGAATAGCTCTCCTTATTTTCTTCTTCTTTTGAAGGCAATGTGCCTTTCATTGAGCATACCTCCATCCCGTTCGAGAGTGTGGGAGCCGGGCTCTTCAAAGATCCCGCCCTCATGGGTGTTTTTTCACTCCCACCTCCAAACCTCACCTCCATCAGTATGATTTCGGTTCGTTCTGATCCTTGGGAGCTTCCCCCCATCGACCAGATAGAATCGTGGGGCGAGGAGATGCCATTGAGTCCCGCCGAGCTCAACTACATCGAAATCGCTGCTGTATCGGCTCCTCCTGTGGAATCTGCTTCTTTAAGCGGAGCTCTTGACTCATACAACTATTCCCCTTGGCTTGGAGAGTGCGCCTCCTCAGACCCATTAAAGGAAATATTTCCTTTCGACGAAGCCATCATAGAGACCATGTCTCTCGAGGAACCTCCGTGGTTCAATCTTCATCACCGTTCCTCGTTTCTCCCAACCCTTCGGGAAATGTTGGCTTGTCTCGAACGGTTTGCTCCGTGTCTCCCTTCACAACCTCTTCAGACACCTATTCAGGTCTATCAAGTATTGTCTGAAGGGAATTTGGGGAATATTACGCAGACCCAACCTATCGACATCTCTGTCAAGCCAGGGATTGTCGAGCACATTTACATAGGAGTCACTTGTACTCCTGAGGAAATTCAAATCTATATAGCTCTTTTTCACGAGTTCCATGACGTCTTTGCATGGTCTTATGAAGAGATGCCCGACATTGATCCAAACATTGTAGTGCATGAGATACCTACGTATCCAGGAGCTAAACCTGTTCGTCAGCGTTTACGCCCTGTGCACCCCCGCAAGGCTGCAAAAATAAAATCGGAAGCTGAAAAAATTCTTAAAGTTGGTTTCATTTACCCTATCCCACTCACAGATTGGGTCTCTAACATTGTCCTTATGGATAAAAAGTAGGGTACTATTCGCGTTTGTGTCGATTATCGCGATATTAACCGAGCCTGCCCGAAAGATAAATATCCCACACCTTTCATTGACCAGCTCATTGATGAGTGTGTTGGGAGTGAGATATATTCGTTCATGGACGGCTTTTCTGGCTACAACCAGATTAATATCGCGCCTGTCGATCAACACAAGACGACCTTTATCTGTCCGTGGGGTACTTTTGCGTATAAAAAGCTCCCTTTTAGTCTCAAGAATGCCTGTGCCACTTTTCAATGTGCGATGTCTTACGCCTTTCATGATATCCGGCACATCATGCAGCCTTATCTGGATGACCTTCTCGCTCATTTGGCTAAGCGCCAAGACCATTCGTCGCATCTCTGCGAAATTTTTCTCCGCTGTCGACACTACAATATTCGACTTAATCTGCATAAATGTGTCTTATGCGTAGAATCTGGTTGACTTCTCGGGTTTATCATCTCCCGAGAGGGCATCCGCTTGGATCCCCTTAAAGTCAAAGCCATTTTGAATCTTCCTCCCCCTGTTTCTTTACGACAATTGCAGAGTTTGCAGGGTAAAGCAAAATTTTATGACGATTTATCCCAAATTATGTCGAGGTGGCAAAAGGTTTCACGCGGTTACTCAAGCGCGACACCCCATTTCAATGGGATGCCATAGCTCAAGAGTCTTTTGCACATCTTAAAAATCTTCTGGTTCCTGCCCCTTTGTTGCAGCCTTCGAATTACCATCGCGATTACACATTGTATCTAGCCGCTGCTGATACCACCATCGGCATGGTTCTGGTTCAGGATGACGATGATGGCATTGAACATGTTATCTATTACCTTAGCCACAATTTGTTAGACACAGAATCTCGATATGATTATGTCGATAAGTTGGCACTAGCTGCCGTTTGCGCTATGCAACGCTTCCGTCATCACATCTTGTTGCAGACTACGACAATGATCTCTTATTGCAACCCTATGACCTACATTCTGTCATGCCAGTTGCTGGGGGGAAAATACTCGAAGTGGATAGTCATCCTCCAAGAGTTTGACTTGGAATTTACTGCTGCCAAGTCTAAGAAATCACTTGTCTTCGCTGAGCTATTGTGTTCTTTTCCATCTACTGCTGCCTCCTCTTAGTTAGAGGATTCCATTCCAGACGAAACTCTCTTCCTCATTAACACCCTCGATCCCTGGTACGGGGATATTATTGTCTACTTGCAGACATCCTCCTTCCCTCTCGAGACCTCCGAGGATGCTCATCGACGGATCCGACATCAAGCCCAACCATATCGCATCGTTGGGGACACCTTGTACCGTCTCGGTGTTGATTCCATTCTTCGCCGATGCTTGATGCTTGAAGAAGTAGAGAGAGTTTTGAATTACTGCCACTCTGGTGCGTGTGGTGGTCACATGTATGGATATGCTACCGCATAGAAAATCCTCCGTGCTGGCTATTTTTGGCCCTCCATTTTTAAGGATTGCATTCTTGCCGTCCGTTCATGTCATGAGTGCCAAATTTACCAACGGAAGATGCATGCACCCCCTGCTCCACTGCACCCCGTTGTAACCGTCGGCCCTTTTGCCAAATGGGGCATCGATTATATGACCTGTAACCCTCGCTCGGCCGGGGGGCATGGGTACATCATCGTTGCTGTTGATTATTTCACGAAATGGGCCGAGGTGATGCCTACATTGTCTGAAGACGGTCACACCGTGGCGTAGTTTTTGTTCAACCATGTTATTTCGCGGTTCGGAGTACTCCAAGCCATCGTCACTGATCACGGAAAGAATTTTCGTAATCACATGATGACTGAGTTAACAACCCAGTTGGGCCTTAGGCATGATAGTTCGACCCCGTACTATCCTCAAGAAAACAGTCAAGTGGAAGCCATGAACAAGGTTTTGGTCACGATGCTTCAATGAACTGTTGGCATGCATAAGTCCAATTGGCATCTGATGTTGTTCTCTGCTTTGTGGGCCTACCGTACGTCCGTGAAGGACGCCACCGGTTTCACTCCCTTTCAGTTAGTTTATGGACTAGAGGCTACCCTTCCTATTGAGTGTGAGATTCCTTCATTAAAGATAGCCGTCGAATTGCTCCCTGATACTACTCCAATAGAAGAGCATCTTCTTTACTTAGAGTGGCTGGACGAGACTCGTCGTCTAGCCTCGTTAGCTATTGAAGCTCAGAAGAAGCGAGTGAAAAATCACTTCGATAATACTATTAACCCCCGCTCTTTCATTGAGGGAGACCTAGTACTGCTCTATGATCAAGCTAACGATAAGCTGGGGGCAGTAAAATTCGAGCCTATGTGGCACGGGCCATACATTGTGAAAAGAGTTTTGCAAAAAGGAGCCTACGAGGTTATTGATTATGAAGGCAATCCCCTGGATAAGCCTCGAAATGGGCTTTATCTAAAAAAATACTATGCATGAGTCCAGGCACTCTCTTTTTGTATATACGTGTGCTTTCAGCAAGTGTGTTGTGTGTGCATGTTTTTTATATTTTTGTTTTGGTGTGTCGGCATGATTGCCACTTATTGTGTCTTTTTGCTTCTTGGGCAGATGTCTGGATCGCCTTACGTTGGTTTCGCTGATGGTGCCTCCCGCAGTACACGCAACTTGTCATCTTCGGCATGGGCGATCTATGATCCTCATGGTGAGTTAATAGACATTCAAGGAGTTTGTCTAGGTTGTACAATGAACAATGTCGCCGAATATAGTGCTGTGATCGAATTATTAGCTGAGGTGATTAACCTCGGCATTCGAACATTGGTTGTGAACTTGGACTCTCAGCTTGTCGTCCACCAACTCAACGGGGATTATTCTGTCAGAGATCATCGGATTTTAAGGTTGTATTTACGTGTTAAGTTATTAGAAAGGGATTTTGATTTCATTACTTATCAACATATTCCAAGACGACTTAATACGTTAACCGATGCATTAGCTAATTATGTGTTGGACAGGCATTTGCATAACATGTAATTCAACATAACACAAGAAGCATAAAGTACAATAAACCATAAAACATATGTATATATATGTGTGTGTCCAAAATGTTTGCACCTCGTGCATCATAAAAAAATAATACATGTTTATCTGAGTACATCCGGAGACAATATGTCTCTCAAAAAATATGCATGAAAAGAAAAGCCTAGATATCTAGTCTCGGTGGTGGTCATGGTAGCACATCACCATCCGCACTAAATGCCTCAGGAGTTGGTGGATGCGAGTTGGCACCCCCACTGTGTGCCTCTGGTACGCTAGCGGGACATCCGCTAGCCGAGAATAATCTGGAATCCCTCGAGTGATAGCCTCGAGGTTCTGAATAAGCTCCCCTCTGTCACCACCCTCCTCCTGAGGATCCACTGCTGCTGCTGCTGCTACTGGGTGTCTCCTCGCAATAGGAGACATGCCAGCTAGATGCTCTGGACCGACATCTGCATATGCATATAAAGGTTGTTAAGACAAGCATGTACTAACAAAAAAAATCATAAAAACACAAAATCAAAAATTGAGGACGTACCAATCTCCTCGTCCCAGTCCTCTCCCTCCGGCAAGGGAAGGTCAAGGTCGCCGGTGAAGTCTGTCCCCACATACAGCCAGTCCTCCACCACTATCAGTTGGTGGCGAAGCCACCCGGAAAACTCAGGTCTAAAGGACATCTGCTAACCGCCACCACCCCTCGGCATCAGTGCCGCCCATCGAGCCATCCTCGGCTCTCGAGGTGCCGGGTCAGGAACAAAGGCCCCTTGGCCCTGGAAGCTTGGCACATGTTCCAAGAAGAACGTCACCAAGATGGAGCCGTACCCGAACTGTTGCAGCTTGCCTTGCTTGGCCTTTGTCAGCTGCCTCTTCATATTGGTTGTCATAGCTGATGCCCAATTGAAGACCGTCGAGCTAAGGCACTTTGTCGCTAATATCAAGTGGTTCTTCGTAGCTTCGTGGGGCGCTTGTGCCCCCACAGCTCATGTGAAGGTGAATAGCAATGCTCTGAGTGTTAAGTCCTGGACAGTGGGGATATCCACTTTCAAGCTACCCGATCCATATTTTGCCTCCGGGAAAACTCGAGCCTTCACCTCTTCCATCTTCTCTCCAGATGGCCTACTACTAGTCAATCGAGGCACCGGCCCTCGTCGCGACAATCCAGTAAGGAAATAGACATCAGATACGTCTAACTCCGGTACTTGGTCCCGTATCTGGAACACCTGTTCCTCTACGTCCCACAAGTTGATCAGATACTGCAAGAGCTCTGGCTGAGCTCGTAAATAGGACAGCATGAAATATTTCTTGAGCCCACACGCTCTGAGAGCTTCCATGCAATCCTCATCCACTAAGGCCAATGTGTCCACTTGGTCATGTTCCCGTTCTTTCCACACAACCACCATCTTTATGTATTTCCCTGCAAACACAAGCCAAAATGATGAATTAGATTCTTACATAACTTGAAATTGCAGGAAAAAGGGTTTCAATTTGTTAAAAGTTTGCCTAAAAATTCGCGTGGCCGTTGGCGTGACTGTTTCTAAAACAGTCGTGTCCATGGGCGCGTGCCCTTTGGGAAAATTGCCCCATTGGTGCGGGTCCGTGCCTGAAACCCGTGCCAATGGGCGCAACCCCTAAAATTAAAATCCTCCCTATAGGGGATGAAAATGCAACTTAAAACAAATTCTAAATGGATGGAAATAAAGCTAAGGACAAGACCTCTTACCTGACACTGACGGCGCTTCAAATGGTCCATTGGATTCGTCACAATCGCCAACTTAAGGTTGCACTCCAAAAAGCCCTAATGTCACTCTCCAAAGGTAAAAAGTGAAAAGTAATTTTTAATTTTACCATTTTCACTATTTTATAACTTTTTGACCCCTAAGTAGGTTTTAAAAGTCATTTTATGAATAGTTTTATGAATATTTATGTCGAAAATGGATTTTATGCCGATTTCTTGTGCAGCGGCAGGTGTTTATGCAGCTTTGGTGGCAAAACAAGTTGTATTTTATACTTTTTCGCACTCGGTAAATACACAAAAAAGTCACTGTGGAGTCATCTTTTGCTCTTTTCTGACTCTCTAAACATGAAAATAATGCCAAGTTGGTCCTCTCGACTCGTTAAACAGTAATGAGAGGCGGTTGTCTTTAAACCCTTTTCCAACCGTTTAAAAACGAAAAGATCGTCGAACCCTTGTCGTTTCTGGTTCGTTAACGGTCACGAAGCGACGTGGTTTTGATCACTTTTTTACCTTTTCAGATCAGAGTCACGACTTATGAAAAGTACTCCTCGGTCGTAATGATCGGGTGGTTCTTTCGAGCATTGTTTTATACTTTTTTCGGGCTCGAGAGACACAACTTTATGAAAAAGGACACCCCTGGAGTTTCCTTTTCGCTGTCTTTTCAAACTCTCTAAACATGAAAAGACGCTGAGTTCTTCCTTTGTTAGAATTGTTAAAACTTAATGACATCGGATTCCGTCAAAATGACGCCTCTCAAGCATATGTTATCCCCGTCAAGCTTGTCATCCAAAAATAACCGGGGTACTCGCCAGAAATGGTGGGGGAATAAAGGAACCGTAATCATAGTCGTGTCGACAGTATGTCTCTCTTGAACATGGCACTTGTCTGCATTCGTGTCTGGGTGGGGACATCTCATCTTGTTTTACACTTGCCTCCGTGGGTTTGGGTTATCCTGTTTGACCATTCATCTGCTCATCACCTTGTCGCCATGACCCCTGATCATTTGATGTCAAATACTGCCAAGTCCACTGTCGTGTCGCCGATATGTTCAAGAGAAGTTGACCTCTACAGAATATTCAACCTCCCTCTGATACCTCACACAAAACATTTTATCCTTCTCTGTCTCGTGTCGATGATGTGGGAAAC
>APFE030126363.1:129890-153075 GCA_000404065.3 Pinus taeda
GGTTTTCATCATTGGCCTCCGATCGGATGATTCTACGGGTGTTCGACACCGGCTCACTGATTCACATGCTGTGGATTGTACCTATAGTACCTTGAGGACCATTGTCATTATTGGTGGTACCTCTCGCGTCTGTTAACAGTCTTCATCATTGACTGGTAATCAGACGATGTTCTCGCATGTTCGACTTCGACTCCCATATTCGCATGCTTGAGCTTGTACTTTGTTCGGGTCGAGATGGAGTGCAAGACCCTAGATTTTTTCTAAATCCAGGTTGCATTTTGTGGATTATTATCATCATTACATGACTCATTCACTGTATGGCTGCGACCATACCTGAGTCTATTCATCGATCCTCACTGGATGGCTGCGTCCATACCTTGGACCCAGATTTTTATGTACTCTGCTATGGATGGCTGCGACCATACCATGTACATCATGTATTTGAGATATCAATTGTACTTCGTGCATATTCTCCAGCGACCATGTTTTCAGTCGACCATGTTCTTGTAAAGCACTTCACCCCTCTCTCTCTCGGGCTTCATGCTTTAGGGGGCATCTGTTACACATTATTTTGTCACCGTCCCTGTTACCCCTTCTCCCATACATTGGAGGACCTATTTCGGGACCTGTGAGGAGTGACATAACCTGAAAACACCTGCATTGTATCCCCTCGAGTATGTACTCCATATGCCCTGAAGACACCTTCTGCAAAATACCCATAAAAATAGCTCTTTTTCCATTGGCGCAGTTCCACAGTGTATCACTCGCGCCAATGGGGGAAATCCTCCAAAGAGGGCATGCCAGCTGGCGCTCTGTCTCAGAGTCGCACTAGCGCCAACCCAGTTGGGTAAAGTTTTTAACAAACAAACTTCCGAAGGTCCCTTCTAACCTATCCATGAACTGATTCCTGTTTGAGTTAGTTCAGTTGGGCTTCGAATCTCCCAAGGAGGGAAGTAGTTCTCCACCTCTCATGGAAGCTTCCTAATGATAAGGACAATCCCATGAATCTGGTGGATGGTCTCATCTACTCCTCCTAACTCTATATAAGCTTGTTCTTTTCCCTTTGACAAGAGAGTTAGTAATTCTACTTTTCAAGCTCCCAAATCTAAGTCCCAAAGTCTGAGAATTGCTAAGCTCATGTTACAAGAGGCATTGTTCACCCCCATAAGGCTATATCTTTAAGGAGGAGATCCATGTCCAAGTAATGAAGGAGAGAGAGGCTTGTTCCCCATCCCCTACAAGCTTTGCAAGGCATGTCTTGCTGATCACCCAGCCAAAGGAGGATTTGACGTCAGAACTTGGTTGTATTCTCTTTTGTTTATCAATAATAATAGACGAATATCATTATGGTTCCACTAATGTGTCTTTGTAATGATGTTTGAGTTGTATCCTTTCTGACTGATACATAGTTGCATTTCTTGGATTTTATGCTTGTATTTGTCTTGTTCTTTGCATGTGCAGGTGTCTGTTCACGAGGATCGTGAGGATTGTGACCAGTTGAAGTGAAAGAATGGAAGCGACGACTCTTCTATGGATACTAGCGTTGGATTTGAGGTAGGCTCTCATCATTGGCCTTTACTTTGCAATTAGGAACCTGCGTGTTAACATTGTTCGCTTGTTGCTAGACCCCATTTAGGCTAGTGGGATCGCCTCTGTGCGCAGAGGGGATTTACCTGTACAACAATAAGTTTGATAAATTCCCAGGAAAGTTCAGAATGCATTGGCTAGGACCATACATTGTTAAGGAGGTCATAGATGGAGGTGCGGTACAACTGGTAAAGCTAAATGGAGAACCTTTCCTAGGCAAACTAAATGGAAGTCAATTAAAGCCCTACACGGGTGGCTCGACTATCTGACTAGCTGACATAAGCACAATCTTCGCACTCCAAGTAGTTGGACAAAGGCGTGAGACTATAAACGAAGGCTGGAGATGCAGGAACAGTTCCAGGGAAGCAGTTCCGACATCGCGGTCTTGGAACAAAGGGTACAGGAAATTCAGCAGGCAGCCGCTCAGTGCGTTGCCGACCTTGCAGCGGTTCGAGCAGAGTTGGAGGGATTTTGTGCGAAGATCTCCGCACCGACAGAGTGACTCGAGAGTGAGTGACGATGTTTTGGGGGCCTATTGGGCATGGAATCCCCCCAAGGCATGCTTTGGGGCTTAAAGCCCAAGTTTTGACCAAGTTCTTTGTAAAGGCTTCACAATTTGTGGGCGCGGAGTGCGAAGTCATAATAGAGTCACAGGGTTGTCTGCCCTTGTTTTTGTAATGTAATGTCGATTTGATAGACCTACCCATGGTCCACAAACCATGGGATTGTATAAATAGAGCGAGGCTCTAAGTAGCAAAGAGAAGAAATATAATAGAAGCATGACGAGTCTAAGGGATTGAGTCGAAGTGTAAAGTGTGTCATTGGGTTATAGAGTAGGAGAAGGCCTTGCAGCTGATTGCGTAGAGGCCTAGTAGTCCACAGCTGAGTGAGTGGACCCTTGCAGCTGAGTGCGCGGGGCAGGTCGAGTTTATAACTGTTCAACGCATTAATAAAGAGAAGTTTTATCATATTTCTGTGAATCTTTTCCTGTTTAATGTGTTATTGGGTATAAATTGCAAGTGTACTGTTTATTTTCTGATCAAACTCATATGAATGTGCTGTATAAATAAATATAACGTAAGGCACCCTTTTACGTGAATATAACTAACTAGTGTAGGAAGATAAGTAGGATCTCAGGTGTGACTTAGGGAAATAACGCAACGCGTAATCCCCACAACCCTTGGTTAGGGTTGCGTGAAGGCAAATATATCAGGGTAGGGAAGAGCGCGAAGTAACCTGCACGAAGGGACTAACTGTTGGACCAATTCAACCTCTCAGACATCTCAAGGGTGCAGAAACCTAGTTCCATCACCCCCCCATACTACTTCGAGTGAGACCTTAGTCTGCGGTCCGTGGACTGTTGCCGAAAGGGCCAGTAGTACAGGGATTTGTTTGGCTAATTAACTCCGAACCTGGGTCAGGGCCCAACATGCCAACACAAAAGGTTGTGATGCATATATGAACTCTAACATCTCATTTTTCTTTCTAAGTTGTTATGATTTAGAATTCCTTTAAATAATTAAAACAAAAATCTTGCGAACCATAACCAAGCAATTAAAAAACACAAATAATTTTTTTGTTTTGTAAGCTTTATAAAGATATTTATATTATGAGACAACTAATTTGACATTGATATATTTTCTCTCAAAAAGCTCCGTGGTATTCCAAAGACAAGTAGACTCAACAAAACATGCTCCCATGTGTTATCACTAAAAAATTCCTCTTAGCTGTGAGAGAGAAATTCCTAAGGTAACCTTTTCAAACCAATCTTGTAGATTGAAGGCTAGCCCCTTCAATACAGATAGGGATCTTCAGTAGGGTTTTTGTGAAATAAGGTTTGGTTTGGGTGAAGCAATTAATCCATTGGGCAATGGGGTCAATAAACTAGTTTGAAGATATAGACACCAAGATCTTAACTGTATGAATCAAGATGGGCAAAGGCAGGGTAGTGTTGACAGGTGGATAATTTCCTCTTGCAATGAGTGAGTATTTTCCCAATTAGACTCTTTTTCATTTGGTATGGCCGTATACACTCCGAAACAAAGGCCCAATTGCCTATATAAAACTAAAATTAAACTAGGAAGAACTATAATTAATCTAAGGAAAAATATGTGATATATTCGAATAATTTACAAAATATGTCCACAATCTGCTAGTATGATTTAATCAATTTAAACAACAACAATTAAAGTATTTAAATGGTCATAATACAATATGAAATACCATGTGATTTATAATCCTAACTGTAATTTGAATCCAGAAAACCAAACAGATAAGTTTTGGTTGAAGCTTTATATAAAAACTTCGATTTGTTTATTATTATAGATTTTCATCATATTCAAACATATTAATTGGTATTTTCTAGAATATCTATGCATACATAATCTAAAAAAAAAATTGACAACTTCTATCTCGGAAATGAGAGAAAATATGCCTATCTTTGAATATTAGATTCCAACGATCAAGCAGTAATGAATAAATTAACAATTTTTTAATTTTCAATGATTAAAGAATGTAGGTTGCAACATTGTCATAAGAAATGCTAAGCTTTTATTATCAAATATTCATTCAGAATCAAATAACATAATTAATAGAGTAATATCAGAGGCATCCATTAAGTAATTAAAATGATTTCCTGACATAAACCTCATAGCTCATCACACATTAAATCAGAAAATGGTCTTAAAAAAAGGTAGTACTTCAAAAATGATTAAAAAATACAATTATGTAGTCTTCACTCATTCTCGACCCTTTGCACCAACGCATAAGGGACTATAAATACTAAAAAATAATAATATAAGTATTGAAACAAGAAAATCATAAGAAAATTCAGATTTTTTGAGATTAAATACTTAATTCTAAAAATAAAAATTATATCCTCGTTCAATTGATATCTGACAGAGAAGTAGGCATCCTTTCCTCATCTTTAGAATCTTCGTAATTGAGATTGAGCAGTAGGTGAGGTGCATGAACTTCGATATTATTTTCCCATTGTGAATATACATGGGAAACTACAAATAAATGAATGGAAGCAAACTGATTAATATTGATTTGGCAACTGGTAATCAATCCTTAGACCTTTTTCTTCTTTTTCTGATATTTGACTTCAAATTTGGCAATAAGCTTGATTTGTTCAAAAGGCAGTTGCAATTTTTTTTGGAAAGTTTGTTGTTTCCAAACTTTAATCCTTTTGATTTCCATCTAGCCCTTGGCAACAAGATCTTTTGTATACTACTTTAATTCTGTCGGAACAACTTCCTTTAATGGTTTGGAATCTGATAGATCAAATTCTTCTATAAAGTCTATTCCTTTTTCCCAGATTGTTAAACATTTCCGTGTGTTGTTTGTATCCATGCTCTGATTTCTTTGGCCTCTTTTTCCCCGTGACTCAATGATGCAAGCATCAAACTTTTATCTGTCTTAGAAACTTTTGGAATTTTATCAGATTGAAATTCCTTTTCCTAGTCAAGAATAGAAAAAAATGGTTTTCATTGATTTGTCTTCTTCTACTAATGACTCAATCCTTTCATTTAAATTTGTAATTTCTTGATAAAATATTGAGAACTCATCCATATTTTTATAGAAATTTGATTGATTTTCCTTAAAATTAGACAAATCTGTAAAGCTTACTCCTTAAAAATTCCCAGACTCTGTGTTGCTTCTTGATTCTGAAGAGATTCAATTTTCTCTTTCAAGGATGTGATCATAATCTCAAATATATATCTATCTATCTATCTATTATATATATATATATATATAATATATATATATTATAATATATATATATTATATATATATTATATATATATATATATATAATTTATTTTTATTTTTATTTATTTATTTTTCTGCTTCTTACTTCCAGATGTGGGTTTTCTCCTCATGTAATCTTTTCAATTTCTGAATTTTCTGTTCATGTTTTACATTTGCCTCTTTCAATATTTTTTTTTTTAAATTCTTCTGTAGATTTTCCCTTTCTACAGAGAATCCTTGAAGTAGAGTCGCATAATACTTGTACTAGTTTTCTTCATTGAACAATTCACTATTTTTCAAACTTTCCTCTAAAACTTTAATCTTCTATAAACTGTTATCATATGGAGTTGCAAGCTCACTCAAATGATATTGATATAATTAACAAAAGCTCCTAATACCTAAGAGGATTCTTGAGCTTTTTCTTTTACATCTCCCTGATCCTGCTAATTGAATTAAATAATCTCTAAAGAATCATGTTTCCTTTTCTTTATTCTCCTGACAACTGATTTTGTTTGAGTATTAAATTAATAATATGTCAAAGAAGGGATTGTAAGTGGAACTTCCTCTAACTCAGAACCCTGTTTAAACAAAAAATATTCCCAAGGAATATTGGTAGAAATGGGTGTCACTGATGTTTGAGGAGATGTAGTAGATATGGTATCCATTTTTTGATGTGATTCCATTTTTTCCTTATTTTCCATGGTGGTGGTTTCACTAGATACTTGTTTTTCTTTATCCTCATCTACCTCCATTTCTTTGACTACTGTAGTTTCTGGTTTCTTTTGCTTTGTTTCCCTAGGAGAATTAATCATAATAATTTCTTGCTCAATTGTTTTTTTTTTCCCTGGAGTTTTTGGTATTCCTACACTTTCTTTCTTCTCCTTCACAGACTTTTCATTGCTATGATATCAACCTCTTTATCAGTGACAACAAAATCTTCTGTTTTCTCAATTTCAACCTATTGAGCATGACCCAAATTGGTCCAAATTTTGGGTAAAATACCTCATGAAAGAAGAAGAGGACCACGTGAAACTGGCGAAGAAATATTCATCGTGCAGACTTTTAGGGCTTTAGGGATGGGATAAAATCCTTATTTTGTAACGGATATTGGGTAGTAATCCTTGTTTTATGGATCCATGGTATGCGGGCCATGGTTTTTGTACAGATGAATTGTATAAAAGGTTAGGTAATACTTTGTAATCAGATCATCTTAGAATCTGAATGATAGAAGAATAAGTGAATCTCTGTTTCCGCATCTGTAGTCTGTAGTTTGGAGAAAGCTTCGGAGCTGAGTGTGTGGAGACCTTGAAGAGTTTGCAGCTGAGTGCCAGAATGCCTGCAGCTGAGTGCGTAGGTTAGAGAAGTGAATGTAATTGAAGGTATGTTTAATAAAGAAGAAGTTTTTCGAAAGTATTATGTCTTTGTACTTATTATTTTTCTACTATTCTGTATCTAGTTATGCATGCTTTGTATTGAATTATGCGAAGAATTATAAGATATACTATTATGTGTGGAAGGTTATGTGTTTTTGTATATTAATCATCTGCATGAAATTATTATGCATGTGAGGTTATAAGTCTGATATAAAATATAAGTAATTGCATGATTCCACTTCATAGATATCCCTTTGGTTGCAGAAGCCTGGTTCTGCACTGTCCCATAACTGCTTCAGGTGAGATTGTGGTCTGCTTGAAGGTCATTACCGAAAGGGCTAGTAGTTGAGGGTTTTGCTGGTGCACAACACAATTTGAACCCGAGTCAAGCCCCCTCAAAGCAATAAATGGTTTCATTTCCAGGACAAGGATTTGCTTAAGGGGTATGTTTTGGCGTCCGTCGAAGAAAGAACTCTAGGAATGGGTTGAATAGAAAGAAAGGGAATTTGAAAGAGAAGAGAACATAAACCCTAGATTATCGGCTGAAGATTGGTTGCAGAGATATATTTTCAAAGAAAAATACGAGATTTTCTTTGGTTCGTTCCACATTAAATTGCTTGAGTGGATATCTAGGTTGGACGAGCATAAGGACTATTTCAAAGGTCAAGAACCTAAGGAGTGAAATCCTGATTTGATACAACGAATCAAGAGGATTGATAACAATATCTCAAGGGATGTTGATTTCTGGATCGATAGAATTTTGGAGGATTCGTCACTGAGTTTGCGATCGACGAGGTCGTATCTTATAGCGAAGCTGAATGAAGATTCTTTAAAGGATCACGAGGTAAGTTCTTGAATTATCTGAAGCTCTGGATTAAGATGTTATTATGTGAAAAGGGGATTCCATGGATGCAATTAGATTTATGTTTGGGAAAATAAGAAATAATCCTGAACCAGGAGCCACGTGAAGCGGAAAGTGATATAGAACAGAGCTGAAGAATTATATTGAGACTGGGTATAGCCCTCTATTAGGATCTGAGAGTGAAGAAGAAAGAATTAACCCTACAACCCCCACCCACCCTAAAGGCACGTCGAAGTTAGGAGCTGAGCAGAATCAAGGCATCTTTAGGACCCCTCATCCAACCACCCCCTCACACTCAATCCCCATCCTCATACTTCACCTCCACCTCCACCTCCACCTCCACCTTTGCCTCCACCTAGCCTGTTCAAAAGAAGAAGAATGGCTAATGACATTAAGCTGCCTGTCCTTAGGGCTTTGGGATTAGAATACCCTGACCAGTTCTGGTTCGTAGCTGACATAGTGTGGACAACGCGACAGATTAATAATTATGATGCGAAGAAGGTTAAACTCATAAAATTGTTGCAGGAGAGAGCGCTAACATGGTCTACGAAATATTCTGCAATTAACCTGAATGCTACGATTAATGAGATTAAGCAAGCATTGGTCACAAAGTTTAATAAGCCAAAATCAAAGTCATAGTTTATCACAGAGCTCAAAGAAATCAAACAAGCAGTGATTGAGTCTGTGTGGGAATTGGATCAAAGATTCAAGGTGTTGATGGGTCAAGTGAGCTTCGATATACCCGCACAACAACATAAATAATGGTTTATAGCTGCGTTGTTGCCACATATCAGGTTGCCATTGACACGACAGAAGGTCGTGACACAAGTTGAAGCATTGGAGATTGCAATGAAGTTATAAGCCTTGCCAGTTGAGGATACTCATGCAGGAGTGCAACATATACAAATTCAACTAGCTAACTCGATGTTGGAATTGCAGGACCTTAAGAAAGACAAATATTTCATATTGGAAATATGGTGTACAAAATGTAAGGTAGAAGGTCACTATAAGGATCAATGCCTCGTGTTCAGAGATTATATTGCAGATGGAGTGCCTAACCCAGTAAATCTAAATCCGTAGTGTGATATTTTTAGAACAAGAGGTCAAAATTGCTTTGAGGATTGTTACCTATTACAAAAGTATATAGAGATCCCGAAGCAGTTGTTTTGTAACTTCTGTAGATCAGTAGGCCACGATAATAAAAATTGGCAAAGTTATCACTTAATGATGGAGAACACTTCTGATAGTTATAGAATACAAGCTAAGGGGCATACACATGAAGAGAAAGACCAATAGGATGGTCAAGGAGGATTTCAAGTATGAGGATGAGGATGAGGAGGAGGAGATGTTCGAGGTCGCGTATAGATTATTTGTTATAATTGTGGACAAGATGGACACTTTGCGAGGGACCGTCTGAACCCAACAACGACCTGCAATTACTGTAAGTATTTTGATAATGTAATAGAAGAATGTCTTGTCCTTATTGAAAATATGTAGGAAAAGAAAAACCATGATCCTGCAGTGAATTTCCAGATGATGACCGTTAAGCCAAGAGAAGATCAACCACGTGTCAACATTATAACAAGTAGTGGAATTGCAACTGGGAATGATAAGGATGATGGGAAAAAGGAAGGTAAAGCCACATCAATGAGGAAGACTTCTAAAAAATATCTTGCATTTGATGTCCTGAAGGAAAAGCAAGTATTCATGGAGGTTAGGTGAATTTTTATGGATGATGGGGCCTCGACCTTTACTGCAAAACCATCTCAAGCAATAATTGCGAGATAGTACCTGTTGTGACACAGGAGGTGGATCCGAATATCTTAGAGTCCTTTTTGTAGACCTGTATGAAGCTATTAAGGAATCAAAAATCCGTAGAGGGATTACAAGAGCTGATAGATTCTTGTGCTTCTAGGGAAGTACCGCAAAGTGATATGTGCACAGTAAATAGGTTGCATAGACACAAGAAGAGAATAGGAAAAGAAATGAGGATTACAACATAGATTGAAGAGTATGATATGGACTAGGTGATCTTGGATTTGGGGTCTAATGCCAATGTCTTGCTAAGACAGACTTGGGAATTGATGGGGAAGCTAAAGCTGCAATGGTCTACTATTCAACTGAAGATGGAAAATCAACAAAAAATCTTACCCCTAGGAAGGTTGTCTAATCTCACAGTGGACATCGACGAAGTACACACTACCACTAACTTTGCAGTAATTGTTATTATGGATGATAGTAATCCTTACTCCACACTACTAGGATTGGATTGGGTGTTTGCTAATATGGTTGTAATTAATCTGAAGAAAAGGAAGATGATATTTGAAAGCAACAATATGAGAGTTATTGTTCCATTGGATCCATTAGAAGGTGCGAGGTATATAAAGCCTGTCAAAGAAGAATATGGCACGAATGACATTGATAATATCTATTAGATCACAATGAAGGAAGAGGAGTGGATCAATCCTATTGTAGATGAATCTAACATGGGAGAAAGATAGTTCCTACACTTTGGATTCAGACGAGGAGTTGGAGAACTGGCAGGACAAATTGCATGAAGTATCGACCAGGAGATGTGTAAGAATCACCAAGGGAGTGCACTACATGATAGCCGAGGTATGTGGTTTACTTGTCTATGAAGGATTGAGTGATATAAATATGTTCTTTAGAGATTATGAGATACGAGTGCCAAAAGGTTAGAGATTGTTAGCTCTAGATCAGGCATTAAGAGATACTCCTGCCAGATGGTGGGGTGCTCATAAGAAAAATATCATAGATTGGAAAAAATGTAGGAGATTGACGTGGGTAAGATTTGGTCCAGTAGAAACACAACTTGTCGATAAATATGATGGTCAAACTAATCCAAGGGATCATATACATCTTTGTATGGAAGCTTGGTAAGACATTCCAAAAGCGAAATTGGTGCATGGCTTTATACACACACTGGAGACAATCCCAAAGAACTGGTATTTGGAGACTAAACTTCAACATGGCATTGCTAGTTGATGGAGATGGTGAATGGATTTGTGATGACATTCAACTTTGAATATGACTGTCCACATATAGATGAAACCTTGAGTATAGTTAAGAAGAATATTTTTGAAAATGAAGTTCTGGTTATCTGGAAATCTGATTGGGCCATACATATTCGAGATGTGATAGAATGTTACAACCTCACTGTGGAGGAGGACAAAGATCCTCACAACATTGATATCAAGGAGTCAGAAGGACATTTTGAAGTGAGTGGGCCTCAAATAGAGATGCCAGATATAATGCAATGACTAAAAACAAAGAAATTAAATATAAGGACAAAAGCTCAACTGAGTATGCAACCATAGGAGATTACTGAGACGAAGACACTGTCAGTAAGATAACAAACTTGTTGCATGAATATAAGGAGTTGTTTCCTTCTAAATTTTCAGATATGAAAGGCATTCTATGGGATTTGGGAGTTCTTAGGATTCCTTTGAAGCCTGATGTAAAGATTGTTAAGCAGAGGCCTTATAGACTAAACCCAAAATATAAGGAAAAGGTAAACAAATAATTGGACAAGATGCTAGCAGCAGGGATAATTGAACTTGTCGAAGAGTCTGAATGGGTAAGTCCCATGGTATTTCAGGAGAATAAGGTGAAAGGGGAAATTAGAATCTCTGTTGACTTAGGGAAGTTGAATTATGCATGCCTGAATGACCCTTTTCCCACCTCATTTACAGACGAAGTGTTGGATAATGTAGGAGGACAAGAGGTTTACTCTTTTATAGATGGCTTCTCAGGGTATCATGAGATTAGAATTGCACCAGAAGACAGACATAAAACAACGTTTGCCATAGAATGGGGGTCCTATCAGTACACAATGATGCAGTTTGGATTGAAGAATCTGCTTTCCATTTTTTCCAGAGTTGTAATTACAACTTTCAAGGAGTAACTATGACGATTGGACATTGTTCGAGCTATTAAAAAATCCACGTGGCGAGCTTACGATTGATGTTGGATACGTGTAGGCAGTATCAAATATCGTTGAACTTGAATAATTGTATCTTTTGTGCGCCATTTGGAATATTGTTGGGGAATGTGGTTTGTAAACATGGATTGATGGTGGATCCAAAGAAAATCACAATCATTGTGAACCTGCCAGCATCGAAAACAATAAGACAACTGCTTATGATGCTAGGACACACAAGCTACTATAGGAAGTTTATTAAAAGGTACACATAGAAAATTGTGCCAAAGGAGAAGTTTCTAAAGAAGGATGTGACCTTCCAGTGGGATGAAGAATGTCAGAAGAGCTTGGACGTGCTGAAAGAGAAGATGGTAACTGCGCCGATTCTATTTTTCCTAGATTGGAAGAAAGAGTTTCATGTGCATGTTGGTGCATCTTGCATAGCATTGGGTATAATATTAGCACAACCATGGGCATAAGATATTGATTATCCCATAACATTTGGAAGTAGGAATCTATCTAAGGCAGAAAAGAATTACAACACAACAAAAAGGGATGGGTTGGCTATCGTGTACGCACTACAAAAGTTTAGACATTACTTGTTGGGAGGACACTTTAAGATGTTCACAGATCATTCTACATTGAAGTATTTAGTGAATAAGCCTGTTTTAGGAGGGAAGATCTATTGGTGGTTGTTATTATTCCAAGAATATGATTTCAAAGTTATAGTGAAGCCAAGAAGATTGAATGTTGGGCTTGATCATCTATCCAAGATAAAGATAGGAGAAGAACCTACAAGTCTTGAAGATAACCTGCCCAATGCACAACTATTTGCAATTAAATTCGTAGATGATCACTTCGTGGATATTATCTAGTTTTTATCCACATGAATGACGCCTGTGAAGTACACTACAAAGCAAAAGAAGGAATTTGTGGTTTGAGCCTACAATACATAAGGATGAGAAGGACTATTGCCAAGTATGTGATGTATGTCAAAGGACATGAAAGCCATCCAGAAGAGATGAAATGCCCCTAGTACCACTTGTGACATTGGAGGATTTCGATAAATGGGCAATTGAATTTGTTGGACAAATTAGTCCACTAGGGAAAAATGCTTGTGCAAGATATATCATCATCGTGATAGATTATTTGATAAGATGGGCTGAGGTGAAGCCGGTGAAGGACTATAGCAAAAAAACTGCTGCGAAGTTGATCTTTGAATATATATTATCTAGATTTCGCTGTTTGAAGATATTGATGAGAGATCATGGGACACACTTTTTGAATAAGACATTGAAGCACTGACTGAGGAATTTCAGGTTTACCATCATAAGAGCACTCCCTATCATCGTCAGGAAAAATAGATAGTGGATTTTAATAATAATTTGGAGAATGCATTGACCAAGGTGTGCAATGTAAACAAAGATGACTGGGATTTGAGGACTCCAGCGGTGTTGTGGGCATACAAAACGACATGTAAGAAATTAACAACACAAACACCTTTCAGGCTCGTATATGGACAAGAAGAAGTTATGCCTATGGAATATATTGTGCCAAGCTTGAGAATTGTAGCTGTCACAGATATAGCATACTCCGACATGATGAAGGAACGAATGTCACAAATACTAGATTTAGAAGAAGACATATTCAAAGAAGGATTCCATCAACAGGTGTAGAAAGCAAGGGAGAAATCTTGGCATGACAGGCACATCAAAAAGAGGATATTTTGGGAGGGTGATCTTGTATTATTATATGATAGTAAGTTTAGGAAGTTCCCAGGGAAATTCAAGACACATTGGTTGGGGCCATATATTTTCAAGAACATAAAAGATGGCGGAGTTGTTCAACTCACGAAGTTGAATGGGTAGATGATTCCTGGGTGAGTGAATGGTAGTAGACTGAACATATATAGGGACGAATATGTCTCTGGACATCACACTAAAAATAAATAAATGGGAGAAAGTCTTAGTGACACATGTAGTTGAAAGTGGGAATGAGACTATAAACTACTCTGCAGGAAGGGACTTTGCCAAAGGAAGAAAGTTGCGAGATACTTAAAAGTATGGAAAAGTATGAGGGAGTTGAGAGAAAGAAACGATGACTGCACTAAAGAAGAAATCTAATGAAGTTAGCCGAAAATATGACCGTTGGAAGGAAAAAGGGAACCGTAAAAAAAAAAAATTACTGTTGAAGGGAGTGGGAGAAAAGCATTTATGAAGCATAGATGGATGTATCTAGCCCATACCTACATTAATGAACCAAATATAGAGCCAATCATGAGTCTAGCAATTCAAAATTGTTATTAAAACCGCATCCTGCGCTAGATTTTACACTTGTTTCCTAGAGAGATAAGAAAATTCACCAAAGTAAAGAAGAGATATTGCATGTCTGAGAAGAGCTATGAAGAGTTGGTCAGAATATTTGATAAGAAGGGGCTAATTGGTATCATGGAGTCACAAGTAGGAAAGACCATAGGAGCAAATGTGCCTATGTCCCTGACACGTTTAAGGTCGCCAAGAAAGGTGCCTGTGCAGCTGCAGTCACAACCACAAAAGGTGAAGGAGAAGAGACCAGGTGAGGTCTCTATAGAAGAATTGAGAACATGACCATGAAAGAAGACGTAGAAGGAAGTGCGGTTGAAGACCACGAAGGATAAAGGAAAAAAACCCCATGTAGAAAGGGAAGAAACCAGTACAACAGGAGGGACCCCAGCAAGTCCATGACAATGAAAAAGAATATGAGCTCCACAGGAAGGAGATGGAGGATGTGGATATTCCCTCTATGATACCAGCATACATGCCACCGAGAAAGCTGAGCGTGAAGTCGATCAAGGAGCAAAAAAAACGAAAATTTTCTACGTATACATCATTATTTCTAGAAGAGGTGTCGTTCGAAGGAGAAGTGTTGAGGAAGATTTCCAAACTCAAAATGGAAGACTGGGATTTCAATGGCAAAAGTAAATACCCACAGTTAGATCCTAGTAGGTACCTGAATGAATTTCACTACCCAGAGAGCGGAGTTACGAGATTAGAGCTGTAACAATGAGTTGCAGGAGTGGGGAGAGCAGGGCTTCAGAACATGTTGAATGTTCCACACTTCGGTCGAAGCCCATTCAATACAAATTGCATGCAACAAATCCTTTCACTGGTGCATGATGATTGTATTTGGTTGTGGATGAGGATCCCAATTGATGAAATGCTCATTTGAAGAATAACAACATTGCCATACCAAGGAAAGGACCCCGCAGATGAATTGTGGGTAAAAATGAAGACAAAGAAATGGCCCAAATGATGAAATACAAGTTTGGGTTGGTGAATAAATCCCGCGGCTACGAGATAAATTCTATCAAAGACTAGGATGTGCACTTCGCCGCACATATCTTAGTGGGGAAGATTATGAGGAAGTGTAGGGCCAATGAGGTGCCTGTAGTAGTGGTATCATTGGAGGAGCAGTGCACGGAAGGAGTCCAATTCAACTGGGCTTCTTATTTATGCAAGGAATTTTTGATGGATTGCAGGGAGGCACAGGAAGAAGGCAAGATCTTCCACTATGATTGGCTGTTGATTATTATTGCGCTTATTGCATGGAATGAGCCTGAAGGTTGTCAATTTCTGACTATGGAGGTAGATGTGTGTGAAGAAGCGAGGTATGCTCCGCTATGGTCTACGAAGGAACCAACCCATGCAATGTAGAATCAAATATATTTTTTGTTGATGCAGATGGATTTGCACATGGTGGTGAATAAGTATCCCAATCTGTCACTGAACCTGTATAAGCAGTACTGCAATATAGGAGAGTTTAAGGCATAATTTAACATGGAATATGTGAAAGTGATGAAGGACCCAACAGAGACATGACATCCATTGCCATATCTAGTAATAGAAGTTGACCTCCTCGTGATAGTGCAAAGTTGGCCAGAGGAATGGATGAATCCACCTAGTGGAGTGGTTGAAGGAGATGGCACAGAGAAATGTACCTCACAGGGTGCGGGTACAAGTAAGAAACATGTTGTCGAAGAGACAAAAGAAATAGAAGGAATAGGGCAAGAACACGAAGAACACCACAGTGATGTGGAGGTATCAAAAGATTCACCCTTTGTAATAAACATGTGGCCAAGAAAGAAGCAGAAGGTAGATAAGAGAAAGGGCATAGAGTCTCTTGTCCTCACTGACGGGGAAATTGATGAGATAATAGAGAAAATCTAGGAGATTAACACAAAGACCTGGGATAAGATTGAATTGATTGAGGTGTAGCAAGGCATCATGAAGCTGAAGGTGTTGCCACAGGCAGTGAAGAAACTAGAAAAGGTAGCCTAGTCATTGCAACAAGAGAAAAGATTGGAAACAAGTTTTAGGATGAGGATGTTACATGTGCCAGCTAGGGAACTGAAGTTTCAATTGACAATAGATAAAGAGTGAGGCAAGACATGGCACAGTGTGCAGCTGAATGTCATCATGTTACCTCTTCAAGTGCTACATGAGTTTCGTTAAGGAATCACCGTGGAGATGCAGGAAAGAGAGTAGCGTATGACGCTGGTGAAAGAAAAGGTGGAGTCAGAGAAAGCAACAATAAAAAATGAGTTGAAGCAAGTGACCAAGGAAAGGGAGGAAGCAAGGCAACAACGAGAACAATTGGAGAAGGCCTTTGCTGAGACCTGCAATATAGTTCCGGACGTGAAGGTCTGCAATGATGAAGCACCAACATAAAAGGTCAAGAAGATTTCACTTGGAATTAAAGACTCAAAGAATGCCATCACTAATTGAAATTCGATTATGAGTTGCAGGTATTAGAGCTACAGATAACATTGCAGCCAAGTATGCCACCATAGGTTTGGGAGCAGAGACAAAGGGACCTTAGCGCAACAATGAAAGGCATATCGGATACGATGGCAGATTGTGGGAAGTTTCTCGATGATACAATGCAGATATGGACTTCACTGCATGAGGATCCAAATGTCATGAAGATTAAGGAGGAACTGCAGGCCAAGCAGAAGCGACATGATGAGATATTGGCAGTTGTGAAGACCTTACCAATCTTGCATATACTTTCTAGAATTTCTGAAGGAAAGAACCTCCATATAAAAATGGATGATCTACATAGAAAAGTGCAGATCTTACAGGAGAGGAATCAACCGTTGCAGGAGGAAGCCCTGCAACTTTCACGGGTAGTGGATGAACGATGGAAGGAATTGAAGAAAAGGGAAGTAGAGCTACTGCAGAAGACCACTTACCTTGCTACAAAATATTTGTTGAAGGAAGTACAACAGGAAGAAAAGGTGAAGGCAGAAACACTCCAACAATACAATGTATTATAATTGACATCACAACGAAGATCAAGGGTGTCGAAGCTAAGTGACTCGGGATGAGTCATGGGTGAGTGTTGGGGGCCTGTTGGGCATGGATCAACTTGGTCCAAATTTTGGGTAAAAGACCTCGTGAGAGAAAGAGTGGACCGCTTGGAGCTAGTGAAGAAATATTCATCGTGTAGACTTTTAGGGCTTTAGGGATGGGATAAAGCCCTTATTTTGTAACAAGTATTGGGTAGTAGTCCTTGTTTCATGGATCCATGGTAGATGGACCATGGTTTTTGTATAAAAGGATAGGTAATACTTTGTAATCAGATCATATTAGAATTTGAATGATAGAATCATAAGTGAATATTTGTTTCCGCATCTGTAGTCTGTAGTTTTGGAAAAGGCTCTGTAGTTGAGTGCGTGGAGACCTTGAAGAGTCTGTAGCTGGGTGCACAGATCACCTACAACTGAGTGCATAGATAAGAGAAGTGAATGTAATTGAAGATCTGTTTAATAAAGAAGTTTTGTGAAAGTATTGTGTCTATGTACTTATTATTTGTCTATTGTTCTATATCTGGTTATGTATGCTTTGTATTGAATTATGCGAAGAATTGTAAGATATACTGTTATGTGTGGAAGTTTATGCGTTTCAATATATTAATCATCTACATGAAATTCTTATGCAAGCAAAGGTATAAGATTGATAAAAATAGAAGTAATTGCACGACGCCACTTCCTAGATATCCCTTCGGTTGTAGAATCCTAGTTCTGCAACCTCCCATAACTACTTTGGGTGAGACTACGATCTTCTTGCAGGTCATTACTGAAAGGGCCAGTAGTTAAGGGCCTTTTTGGTGCATAGCATAATCTGAACCTGGTTCAAGCCCCCTCAAACCAACGCAACCTCTTGTTCCTTTTGAGAAACAATCATAGGATTTAAAGTGATTTGGTTGAAATTAAACTAAAAAAATTCAGAAGCCTTTAACTGTTCAAATGAAATGTTGATATGGAGACCCTTTTCTTTTAGGAAATTTGCCAACCATTTTCCCTAAATTCTTGCAATTTTTCTCTTGTTACACTATTTAAGGGGTTACCTCTTTCAATAGCCTGCTGAAAGTCATCAATATTTATAAAAATCTCATTAAAAGGGGGTGTCTTATGAATACTTTTTTAATTATATATCTTACTGTTATAGAATGACTCCTAATAATTAGACTAGGATCATATTCATAATGAGGCAAAGAAAATAACCAAACTTATTGAAGCTCTTAGACTTCTTTGAATCCGTTCCCATTATCTCAGACACTTATGCCACAAAACTTGATTGCAAAATTAGGCCAAATTTTCTTTTGCATCTTACTCAACTTTTTGGCTTGGCGATTCAAAACAACCTTATTAACTACTTCTCTTAGAGCAAGCCTTTCCGGGGTATATTGGAGCAGAAGGTTGGGACCAACCTCACTTCCAAAAAATCTGAAATAGGAAAATTATTCCTCCACAAACTAGTGGCCAATCGATTCTAAGCCTTCGCTCAAACTTTGACTAATTCTGGGAGGTACTGTTCCAAACATGATTTCATGGAAAATAAAAAAACAATGGAAAATATCATAAAAATGATATTAAAATTTGGACTCCCATAGAATAGGATCATAATTTTGAATGGGTAGATGTTGATCAGACGGGTAGTTTCATTTCATGAGTGGGAATGGAACTGAGGCAATAACAATATTTATTAAATAGGCAGACATATAGAAAATATGTTTGAATCCGGGGGGAGATGATACTGACAAATTTAATGAATTTATGATATTATGTGACAAGGTCTCAACCCAGTTTAGGTGTTTCCCCTCATTTAAAATGTTATGTATTATTCGGCTCCATTTAATTTTGCAATGCTCAGGATCTCCCCATATAATCTTGTTAGCATTTTAATAAAAAAAATCTAAGAAGCCTCTTAAAAATAACTTTGGGATATTCCTTTTTTGCTTTGAGCCTGAAACCTTGCTTTTCTTCCCTCAACCAATCATCAATTACTATATCATAATTCTCTCCACATTTCTTGAAGACAATACTTCTAAACTTAGTAAAGAATTCAACATTAAGATGGATTTCCGAGGGACAAAGCTTGTATATGGTTTATAGGACTTCAGTTTTCCAAGAGGTTATGCCAATTTTTTAATGGTCTGATATTTTTTAGGTTTTAATATCAACGTGAGAGAAAATCCATGAAACCATGTCATAATAAGGAAAAACTCTAGCCCTAACTGCTACTTTATGTAACTATGTTGCTCTGATTAATTCAAACAATTCTTCTTTGTTTAAGAAGCTCTTGTGTTTTTTAACCATTCTCTTTCCTCAAAGAAATCAAATATCTCATCCTAGCTCATCGTACCTACTTTTTGTGTTTTGTAAGTTGAATCTGAGATAAGGAATGGGTTGAAGCTGACTTTCTCTGGTAGCGGATCATCCATCTCCTTGAATTTTTTCCCTAATTTTCTCCATTTGTTTCTTTTCTACTGTAGATTTTCCTTTTTATCCCATTTTATGACTTGTGGATAAAAAACAGAGCATATATAAGTTTTCCTTATTTAAAATTTTAAATTGAATTTAGGAATTTGTATAATAATATCATGCTTGCACAAATTTTTTGAAACATGTATTGTGTTCCCTTAATTCAACCTTTATTTGAACAGGGTTAAGAAAACAACATGCAGGCAAAAAACTCTAAAACGTTAAGAATTTTGTTTAGAAATACAAGAAAATTGTGAATAAAAGTGTTCATTAATTTCCTGTAAGCAAGCCAACTCTTTTCTTTTTTTGAATCAAGAAAGGATCATAGAATTTATTATTGATTTAACAAATAATCAAGTGAATGCGAAACAATTTTTTTTGAAAATCTATATAAAGAAGCGGGCTACATGCAAATCAAGGAAAATAATATTTTATTCAAATGATCTTACAGTTGGGGGGGGGGGGTCAGGTAGTTGAGTGATTTTTTCATTGATTTATTTCATCTTGACCCCAACTATAGCATAGTCAGGTTTCATATTCAGGTCGAATAGTCATGCAGTTGGGTGATCGAATAGTTGGGCGGTTGGGCATACCGACATATTTATAAAAAAATTTGATAGTCGGACTGACCTACTAGTTGGGTGGTCGAGTGGTTAGGTAGTGAGGTGGTTGGGAGTTTATAATTTCATTTACAAAAACCTTTATGACACCGACCTCCGACTTAAGACTTCAATTTTTTTTATTGTTTTGTATAAACAAGAAAATTATTTAGGGTTTTTATTTTTATTCATTTTTCCTATGTACAAAACAAAATAGGGTTGTTGTGAAAGTGACAACAAATGAAGACACACTAGAAGAAGAAGTTATCTCTGTCAAGCTTAAATTTATACATTAAAATAAAATAAAATTTTCAGATTTTTTTTCTTCTAAATTATGATCTATTGCTGAGATACTCGTTAAAGTGTCAATGGTACCAACAATCATAATAGAAGTACTAATGAAGAAAATGAAAATTTTATGCAATGAGAGTCAAATAATGAATTTATTTTTATTTATTAGAACTTTATAATTCAATCATCATCTAAAATTTTAAACACTAAGTTTAGGATTTTAATACTATCAAAGTTTTTTTCTACTTTGTGTTATAATCATCTCTCTTTGAAATTTTAAATTGCTTCACTTTTAGCGAATGCAAATATCCCCTTTAGTTGGGTTACAAACATCAACCTGTTGCGAGCAAGCATTCATAACCCTAACGAATTTGTTCGTTTTCCTTTTAATGTAAAACTTCATGTTCTCACTTTTTAGCTTATGATTGATTTTGACATTGATCATATATAGCCAAGCGACAGAAGCAAGGTTTTTAAGAGAGTTGCTTTGATTGCAAATACTTTGATGTATTAAAATAAACTCAAACTTTGTATTATATTATTCATCTTATTTAAAAGAATCTGGTTTATTTATTTAAATTATTTGAAGATGATGGAACTCTCATAAGATAAAATAACTGATTTATCATTTTCCATACTATCGATTGTTTAAGAAAAAGTTAAAATAACATCAAGTATTTCTAGATTTGTCATATTTTGAGAATACTTTGTCCTTCAACTTTAGCTATTTTTAAACATAAATATGGTAAAAATATGCTTCTTAATGTATGTAATCATTGTAGGAATTTACAGGGTAAGTTCCTCAGATAGAACACCAAAGGACACCGCTCAAAAACAGATCACAGATCAATACACCAATATTCTTGATGTGGTTAAACCCTCAAAGAGGGAAATAGTGTCGGTAAATCAAGGAGAGAATGAACCGTCAGATCACTTCATGTCTAAAACATATTGTGGCCGTCGAATTGTAAGTTACAAAAGTACATAGTAAAGCAACACACTTTACCTAACTCTATACTATACCAAGTTATAATTAACTATCTCCTATGTGTCGGAATATCCTAACATCCCCCCTTAAGAACAACTTGGGATAGGATTGAAGAATGTACAAATATGACACAATAGGAGAAGGAAGGGGGCATTAGAGCCTATCCCCCCTTAGTGAAAAATTCCTGAACTCCAACCATAAACGAAAGTTTAGTAAACATCGCCTCTGTGAGAGCCTTTGTAAAGATGTTTGCAACTTGATCATCAGTTGAACAACATTGCACTTTAAGAACATGGTCATGAATGAGCTTTTTGATGAAGTGCATGTGTAGTTCAATGTGTTTGCTACGTTGATGCTGGATTGGATATTTGCATAGTTGAATGGCACTTTGATTATCACACCAAAGTGTAGTCGGATGATGCTGTTGAAAGCAAAACTCTGACAGGATCTGATGAAGCCAAAGGGCTTCTTTACTAGCTTCTACGATGCCACAATACTCTGCTTCTGCTAAAGAAAGAGAAATGGCACTTTGTTTCTTGCAAGCCCATGTAATAGGTCTAGAACCAAGAGTGAATACATAACCTGTAGTAGACTTCCAATCATTAGGGTGACCATCCCAATCGGAATCAGTGGCACCAACCAATAGAGGAGATACTTCTGCACTGTAATGAATCCCAAACTGAAATGTACCTCGAACATACCGAAGTATTCTTTTAGCTACTTTGCAACGACTTTCATGTGGGTTTTGCATAAACCGAGCAATAAGGCCAACAAAAAAGGAAAAGTCAGGATAAGTATGGGTCAGATACAAAAGTTTTCCTACAAGTTGACGGTGTAAGGTAGCATCTACTTCAGGGGAAGTACAAGTGACTAAAAGTTTGGCTAGAAACTGAAAGGGAGAAGGAGCTGGCTTATAGTCTTCCATGTGAAAGTGGCATAGAAGATCACATGCATACTTGGACTGGGAAAGATCATTTCAAACTGCTTTTTAAGGCTGCAATTCACATGGTTTATAAGGTTGGGATCACTACTAGTAAGGATAAGATCATCAATATAAAGAACAAGAATTATAAGAGACTTACCCACTTTCTTGGTGTATATTGCATTATTAGAATGACACCTAGAAAAGCCAATATCTAAAAGAAAGCTATCCATTTTGGCATACCAAGCCTGAGGGGTTTGCTTGAGACCATAAAGGGATTTCCTAAGTCGACATACAAGGCTGGAGTTTGTTTGTATAAAGCCAACAGGTTGTTCCATATAGATTTCTTCATGCAAGTCCCCATGCAAGAAGGTAGATTTAACATCCATCTGATAGGCTTCCCATTTGAAAGAGGCAGCAAGGGAAAGAACAAGGCAGATAGAGTTCATTTTGGTAATAGGGGAGAAGGTTTCAGTATAATCAATGCCTTCAACTTGTGAAAAACCCTTAGCAATAAGACGAGTGTTATGTTTATCAAATTTTCCATCTGTTCCATACTTGGTTCTTTAAACCCATTTACATCTAACAAGTTTTCATCCCTTTGGAAGATGAACAAGATCCCATGTATCATTTACCAATGATGAACAATATTTTTCATTCATAGCTGCGTCCCAATTTGGATGGCCTAAAGCTTTTGCAAAGGTTCTAGGATCATAATTTGTTGAAGCTTGAGTCAGTAAAGAAGAGGCTCTATCGAACTAAGAACGAGTACGTCGCTAATCTGTAGGATCACCTGAAAGAGCACCTGCTGCATCTCGAGTAGCATAGACCTATTTTGGAAGCTGAGGAGCTGAAGGAGAATCCTGAGAAGGTGGGGGAGGATTGTCATCATCGCTGTCATCATCTAAAGAAGAAATATTTTTAGAAATAGAAGGGATAGAGAGAGGTGGCACATCCACCGAACTAGGCTCGTAGGCCGATATATTTTCAGCAAAATTTACATCTCTTCTAATGATAACATTTTTGGACTTAAGTGGAATAAGTCTATATCCTTTGACATCTTCAG
>APFE030126363.1:163013-205084 GCA_000404065.3 Pinus taeda
TGATGTGGGTGATGATATGTTGAAGTTTTAACCCACGGTGTCTTCTGCTTGACTTCACCCTGCTGTGGTGCCTGTTGTTGTATCTTCTTTTTCAATATGACTTCAACCACTGAGCCCTCCTCTGATGTATCATCACCTGTAGTCTTTTCTTCTACAGCCTCTATTTGTGTTTGGTTGTCAGTCATCAAAGGCTCATCATCTGATATATCAGTCACTTGAACATCTTCTGCTTCAGCCTCCATGTGCTCTACCTGTTTATGGATGGAAATATCCTGTAATGTAATTTTCTTCTTTTTATACCAGAGCTTCAGGAATTTTTTCTGTACATTAATATTGATAGTACCTATTGATTCCATCCAAGGGTATCCCAAAACAATATCTATGTTATCCATATCTGAAGCATAAAAATCACTATGCAACACATACTTATCCAAAGAAATCTTCAAATCCTTGTACACTTGAACATCCTCATTATCAACCTGTGTATGTTCAATTTGTTTTGCTGGGACTTGCAATTTCTTTGCCAAGTTGACATTTATAAGATTTTCTTTGCAACTCGGATTGATAGACACAATGATTTTCTCATTTTGAATCAATCCATGAACCTGCAATACCGAGATACCAGCCAAAAATAACCCTTTTGGTTCCTTGGTTTCCTTCTTTCCTGTAAAAGTAACAGCTTTGCTAGGCTGTGTGTCTGTCTGTGTGTGCTTATCCACAAGATTTGCTTTACGGTCAAAGCGCTCTATAAGAGCTTTGGAAAATTGGGCCCAACTCGCAAAAGGTCCATTGCGACGTTGATGCCATTCCGCCCATTGCCATCGTTCATTGTCCAAGTACATGGTCCCCACTCTCAGCTTAGTCCAATCATCTTGGAGATGATTCAATTTGAAATACTGGTCCATTTGGGCTAGCCATGCGGATGGGTGAGAACCGTCAAATTTATACAACTCCCTCGAATTCCGATCTAGGCCCGCCATCACAAAAATATTGGTGAAAAATTGAAATGGTCACAGATCCGTCAATATTGCTTAGAATCTCTATTATAACCTGTTTTTAGAAATGGAACAACCACTTTGGATCTGCCCTTGTGGTCGAAATCTTGATCCAGGCACTTGAAATTTCAGATCTGCGCTGCTTCTCTCTCGCCGTCACCCAAAATTTCTGCAAAAAGAGCTGATTTTAATTCAGCGATATCTCCCTCATCCGGACTCCAATTCGACTGTTTTTTTTTTGAAATCATGTGTTTTTTCACAAAGATTCCAGATCTACAATTAGATCTTTTAGATCTTGCACCAGGACGTCTAGATCTGCGCCGCAAATTCGCTGCTCCGAAAAATTATCTGCAACCCCACTGATTTTTAAATCAGCGATATCTCCTTCATCCGGACTCCGATTTGACCGATTTTTTTTTTGAAATCGGCTATTTTTTCACAAAGAATACAGATCTGAAATCATATTTTGTATATCTTGAACCAAAACTTACATATCTGATCTGCAAACTCGCCGCCCTTGAAATCCTGCAAAAATGAAAAAAAATTCTCCACTTTTGTGCCCAAGAAAGTGCTCTGATACCACTTGTTGTAGATCTAACCCGAGATATTATAGATCTGGTATGTAAATATAAGACAATGCAAATAAACCCAGAAATAATATGAAATGATTCTTTATTATCAAACTCTTATGGTAGGGCAACACCATACATTCACTCCTTAAGAAAGGAGAATACTCCACAAGCCATATGCTTGTTCATACAAGAATACTTCTCTTCATATCCCTCCATGTGGAGTCTCTAGCCTCTATATAGGCCTCATACATACAATACCATGCATCATTACCATGGTTTCCTCATACCATCAACTAATACCATGGGCCCATTACATTATTATTAACTACTTGTGGTCCTTTACATGACATGGGTTAAGCACCTTATTTATTACTATGGCCCATCCCATTATTACATTATTACCTTGGGTACCTCCCTCGGTACCCCATATTACCCCCCTAGGTATATAACACTAACTTTATACTAGACCAAGTTATACTTAACTATTTCCTATGTGTCGGAATATCCTAACAATCGCACTTGTAATTCTACAACTAAAGAAATAAATTTAAGGAAATAATATGTATAAAAAATTGAAAACAAAAATAAAATAAAAATAATAAATAATAAAAACAATGATTTTTAAAGGATACCAACATTCTTGGTAAAATTGAATATTTACATATGTTATTGGGAGATTTTCATTTATGAAAAATATATTTTTAAAATTTTCCCATTTACTTGCAATTTTTTTACTTGGCCTTCTAATGTTTGAAGAATATAAGTTGATGGACCAAGATTTGAAAATGACCAATCCAAATATTTTGAAACTTAAAATGCTTACCTTGCTCTTCATGGCTTTTATCCCATTTGAGAACTAGGTCACCAACAACAAATTCTCTATCATTTACTAAATGTTTATCAAACCATTGTTTGATAATTCTTTGATGTTCATGAAACTTAGCTTTTGCTTTTTGACGTTCCTCTTCCAATTTCAATAATGTATATAATCTCACATGCATATCTTGGATTGAATTATGCCTTACAGATTGAGCTAACTACATGGATGGTAAGAAAATATTTGGTGGAAAAATGGTTTCCTTACCAAATACTAGAAAGGATGGAGAATTTCCTAATGGTCTTTTAGGAGTGACTCTATCTGCCTAGAGGGCGTTGGATAACTGATTATGACAATTCCTTTGATGATTTTGGAGAGTGTGTTTAAGGATTTGAATAATGTTTTAATTTGTAGATTCTGCTAACCCATTACCTTGAGGGTAATAATTAGAAAACTGTTTAATTTTAATACCATTTTCTAGGAAAAATTCAGTCATGTTAAGAGAAGAAAAATACGAAGCATTATCAAATACAAAATATAATGGAACTCCAAACCTTATGATAATATTGGTTTCCAGGAATGTTCTTACCTATTCATCGATAAGTTTTTTCAAATGAATTGCTTCCATCCATCTTGTGAAATAATTAGTTGCGAGAATGTATTTATATTTATATAAATTTGAAGAGTTTGCATTGATCTTACCAATGATATCTAATCCCCATTGTTCAAATGGTCCTTCAACCTCAACAGGTTGAAGAGGGAGAGCTGGTCATTTTTCATTTCCTGATGTTGTTTAACATTCTTTACACTTGCGTATGAAAAGGAATCCTTGAAATGTGTTGGCCAATAATAGACTGCTCATAATATTTTATGTGTAGTTGTTTCTCCTCCAAAATTTCCACCAGAAGGTCCATCATGTAGCTCTACTAAAAAAATTTCTTCATCATATTTTTCAAGGCATATTAGTAAAACATCATCATAACTTTTTCTAAAAAGAATGCCATCAATTAATTGATATTTAGCACATTTTAGTCGTAAAGCTCTTTTTTGTTTAATTGATAGATGGTTTGGGGCAGTACCATGAATTAAGAAATGTTTTATACCAACATACCATGTATTTGTTGGTACAGTTACATACAATTTTTTTGTTGAAACATTTCAAATTCATTGTACCATCCTACAAAAATGGAACTTTGATCTTCCTCTGGGCGATCTTCTTCTGCTTCAACTGATAATTTACACAGACCCTGTCCTCTTATGAATTTTGATGGTTTAATTTCAAAATCATATTCTTGTAACGTAGTCTCCAATTTGCTATCTTTTCTCCTAAATCCTTTTGAACCAATAAATTTCTAACTACAGGATAGGGGACTATCAGTTTAGTATGAGATTTCAGTAAAAAAAGGTCTAAAGTGTTTGATTGATTTATAGACAACATAAGCTTGCTTATCTATTTCTGGATTTTTTAGTTTACAACCTTGAAAGCGAGAAATCATAAATGAAATAGGAATTTCCATACCTTCAGAATTGTTTTAAGTAAGAACTGTTGCATAAGAGATACTAGATGCAGATGTACACAACAAAAATTCTTTATCAAAATTTAAACTAATTAGGGATGAAAAATTAGCAATGGCTTCTTTGATCTTTTGAAAAAATTCTTTGTCTAGAGAATCCCATTTAAAAAAATGATCTTTCTTAATCATATCTTGCATTGGTCTACCTATCTCAACAAAACTTGGAATAAATCTTTAAACAAGACTTTTTTTTCCAAGAAAACGTTGCATAGATTTTTTATTATGCGGAAGAGGAATTTGCAAAAATGATTTGATTCGGTATGGATCAATAACAATACCTTATTTAGAAACTATAAAACTCAATAATTTACCTTCAATGACAACACATATCATCTTTTTAAGATTTAATGAGATTCCATATTTTCGACATCTTTCAAATATTTTCCTTAGATGATCAACATGTTGAATTCTTTTCTTTGAATAAACTGTGATATCATCCAGGTATACTACCATGAATTTATTTATAAGTCCATTAAAAGCAATATCCATGGCTCGTTGAAAAGTAGTGCCAACATTAATTTATCCAAATCGCATCTTTTTATAAGCATATGTGCCCCATTTAGTTCGAAAAGTGGTTTTAATTTGATCTTATGATGCAGCCAAAATTTGATTATAACCAGGGAATCCGTCAAGAAGTGAGAATTTTTTAGATCCTGCAACTAATTGAATAATCTGTTCTATTGGAGGAACAAGATAATTGTCTTTTTTCAGATGATTTATTCAGATTTTGAAAATCAATGTAGATTCTAATATCTTTGTTTTTCTTACAAACTAAAACTAAATTTGATACCCATTGTGAATGCTTGACTGAAAAAATAATTCGATCTTTTAAAAGTTTATTCAACTCTTCTTTAATATGTCCTTCAAGTCTAGGATGCATTTTTCTTAATTTTTGCTAAAAAAGGTTGAGTGTCCAATTTGATCGGAATTACATGTGTATGATTTTTGTATCATAAGCTTTAAAATCATCATAAGTGCAGGTGAAAACATCATTGTATTGTTTGAATAATTTGATGAATATGGATGTTTCTGTGGGTGTATAATTGCTTCTGAAATTAATATTTTGAGTTTTTTTTTTGTTCACAGATTACCAACTTCAAATTGCATTGAAGAACTATTGGTTTTTCAATTAGTAGTTCCTTTGAATTTATTTTGAAAATCATATAAATTCTACAGTCGAACTAGGGATTTTGGAATAAAATTTTGATTTTTTGAATCATTCGATAAGTTGGTTTGCAATTGAGAAGTATGTTGATATTCATCAATAATAGATCCTCTGAAAATATCTTCTAAGGCTAAAAAATATTTGATTTGATCATCATAATATTTTTTTGGTCAAGTAAGAGTGGAGCCTTCAATTAACTGTAGGAAAGATTACATATGTTATATGTCTTTACAAGTATAAAGACCAGCGAGGGCAAACCCGTTGATGAATAACCATCAACAAAACCCGAAACAAAACTCGAAACTTTACACATAAATATTACACAAAACCTCCGCCCATTATCCAACCCGATGGCTAGTTGATAAGACCCCAGTGATCCAACGGTCCTTAAAGAAATCGCTTTGGAGACTTGTGCGACCCTTACTTGCTTTACGGAGCCGACAGAGAAAATAAATTGCCAATGGATAAAATTTCGGGTCCGTTCTAAGACTTAACCTCCGAACACTTTTAAAACCTGATATCCATACGATCAGGTCCCTGTTGATCTGACGATCCTCCGAGATATCAAAAGGAAACTAGCTCGATCTTTACCCTATTTACAGATCCGATGAGGATTATAAACTGCTGATCTATAAATCTTCGAGTCTACTTGAAGACATAACCTTAGATCAATTTCCAACTTGATAGCCAATCAATGATGGAGGCCATCAAAATATGTGGTCGACGACCTTCCAACAAGCTCGCTATTTACCAAGTACCCGTCCCCTGTAATTAACTATGTTTTAAGCATTTTATGTGGGATCAAGGAAAATGATTGACTTCTACTTCCGCTTTCTCCTACTTCCACTAGTATTCCTCTTGTTTGTTCCTCATGGTTTGTGTCGGCTTGTTGAGGCCTGACCTAGGTTCAGAAGTGATTTAGCTAAAAAAATCCTGAAACTACCAACCCTTTTGGCAACAGTCCGCGGTGTGTGGGACTGAGGTCTCACCCGAGGTAGTATGGGAGGGTGTCCGAACCAGGTTTCCACACCCTAGGAATGTCTTAATGAAGTCTGGGAAGTTCACAAACCAATCTTTCATGCTCGCACTATTCTGCGCAGCTGTCTGACCTTCGCGTAGCTCTGTAAAGAGCGTGAAGAGGTGCGGTCTAGATCCTTTAAGCTTACTGCGTTATTATTATAGATCTGACTTAATTTTGTGGGCCCAATATTCTTATTCAACATTCATAACAAGTGCGTGAAATCATAAATTGTAAGGAGATGCATAAACATATAACAGAAGCATAAACATACAGATCTACGAATAGATGCACAATATTTCAAAATCAACTTAACTTTTATTAAACTTCTGTTCCCTTACAATCCCAACTCCACCCTGTGCACTCAGTTGCAGGGGTCCGCGCACACAGCTGCGGACTCTACTAGGCCTCTGCGCACACAGTTGCAGAGCCTCTTCTTACTCCTACAACCCAAGACTCAGAGTTATAGACTCAGAGCGAATATCACATCCAAAAATCCATATCACTTAAGATCAAATCTAACTAAAAACTCAACTCTACACTTAGAGCCTCTCTCTATTTATACATTCCCATGGTCCGCGGACCATGGGTAGGCTGACAAACTCTATATTAAATTACAATATTTTAGGGTGGACAACCCTAGACCCTTGCGCTCCGCGCCCACATTTTTCAGGGTCTTACATTACGTTTGACCAACATTCGGGCTACAAGCCCCAAAAATTTGCTATAGGGGGATCTGCTGCCTATCAGGCCCCCAACACAATCAATGTGACTCATCCCGAGTCACTCGGCTGGTGTGGTGATCTTTGCTTGGAGTCCATCCAGCAACTTCTGTGCTTCACGGACATCTGCCACACATTCATCCGCTGCCCGCTATATCAATTGTTCGTGAATCTCTGATGCATCGTTTTCAGAGGTACCCTCTTACCTTTGCGCATATGTATCCTGCATCTAGGCCAACTTCCCCTCGATATTGGAGGTGACTGTGAATGCTTCCTTGAGCCAAGGCTGGATGCATTTTTTAGCCCTGCTTCTTTTTGACGCGCAGCGTCCACCTGTGCCTTTAGAGCCTGGGCCTCCCTCATCTTAGCCAGCCACTGAGTAAGGGTGACCATCTGTGCGGTCCCCTGGACATTGTCATAGGTCTATTGTAATTCCCGTGCTTCTGTCTCTTCCTGCTACAGCATTGGGTCCTCTTGCAGTGAAGTGAGCGTGAAGAGGGACTCATCCAACAATCTCGTGCAGTCTTGTATGGTGCGCTCTATTACTTCCAACCCTGATTGAATGGCACAATGCCACTGCTCTCTGACTTCCGACGGTGTAGGGGGCTATGCCTTTAGTCGTAGCTCCGTGATCTGCAAGTTCAGCTCCAACTGAACCTTCACGACCTCCTCTTTGGTCTTGTAGACTCCAGCTGCTAGTTGGTGAATCTTTTCTGCGGTGGGGAGTGCTGCTGGCATGACCAACTCCAGAATACTACTACAGGCCTCCTCCACGGCCTGTTCTAATCCCTAGTTTTGTGCAACCAGGTTGTCATGCTGCAAGCTGAGCTATTCTAAATTCACCTTTTTCTTGTTCAAGACTTGGAGAGCACGACCCTCCCTGGCACGAAGCTTAGTAGTCACCCCATCCTGCAGTTGGTAAAGGGTTTCTCTGGGAAGGGCGGCCAAATTCAACCCCCAGCCCATCATGTCACCTTCAGCTTCTGTTAAGACAACGCCTTCTGGTAACACTAAAGTGTTCGTTGTACGGGCATGCAACATCTGCTCAACTTTGGATGAACCTTCCACAAGGTGCGGTGTCATCACTCCTGGGGGTCACACCTGTAATGTCTACAACTGCGCTCTGAGTGCCCCCGACACAGTTGTCTGCGCTATAATTAATTCTTCAACAACATCCTTAGTGACATCACGAATTGGTTTGCCACTGTCGAGAAAGGCTTCCTCAGAGGTCTTCATTGTCTTTGTCTTCTTGCGTGCGGTTGGCTTCTCTTAGACATGCGACCTCTTGAGTTGGGTCGATATTGTTGTATGTTACTTTGCCTCATCCTCCCCTTGTATGTCCTGCTTTGTGGACATTTCCTGACCTTCCTCTGTCTCTTCGGTGGGCATGGTTGTGGGTTCTGCTGTCTGTGTTGTCGCTGCTACCTCAGCCACCTTCCGCTGCATGGGTGTTTCTTGTTCCTAGGGCTTTCTCTCCACCAGCTTTGCGATGCGCAACTTGGTCTCCCTCTTTCGCTGCTGTGTTGCGATCTTTCCAATTCTTCGAAGTCCGGAGCATGCCACTTCGAAGACCATGCTACCATTACATTGAAGATTGCATTGTTCGTTGCGATGAATGGAAGATTCACCCACGTTCAGGCTGGATCCTTTCGCGCTCGGATATACATATTATGCATATCCACCTTGAATTCTGTCACGCTTTGAAAACTGTTGTATACCGTCGGGGATCAATGCGGCCTGCGGTTGATCCAAGTTCGGATGCTCACCTCCATGAATGCCCAAAACACCTTGATCTCGCGAACCCTTGTCGCGTTTTTCGTCGCCTAGAGCGAGGTGTACCTTGCGGCTTCGGGTAGGTTCCTCTCAATGCTGGGAAACTAGCTGTCCTTCAGTAGCTCCCATGGAACCAACAGGATGGATAAGAGGAACCACGTGTAGTGGAAGGTCTTACCCTACTCCTGGGCCTCTCGACAATTTGTCAAAAATTCATCGCAGAGAAACTCCACCCAGTTGAACTGGACCCCCTCTGCACACTGCTTTTCCAACTCAATTACAGATACTCGCACCTCGTTTGTTCAACATTTCCTCATAATCTTGTCATCTAGAAGCTGGGTGGCTACACACACCCCTTTTTCCTGATGCTCGCTATTACATACCCTCGCTTCCTCTTCTCCCACTTATATTTGGCCTTCATAGCTTCTGTGAGGGCCAAGTCGCTGCTCTTTCCTACTATGGTTGCAGGATTGTTTCCTTTGGTGGGAAACCGAGAAATCTGGTCAATTAAATCGGTCGTGATGGGAATCGGCTCCTCTAGCCAGAGATACCCATCATTTACTAAACACAGTAGCTCCCGAATGACAAAGATTGTGACAGACACGCAGTGGTAGTGAGGTATCCACTGCATATGTAGTAACCTGGCCTTCTCCATGTTGCGTAACCATTTCTGCTGCAATAATTGCTCCACGGCAAGCTATGGGAACTTCTCGCTGTCTGTGAGGTCCAGTGTTTAAAATTTATATTAGGTACCCATCCCAGTGGCAGACCTTCAAACCTTAGTTCATCCGGAAGAAGCGGGGTCTAGAGCGCACTCTTCGTGGCCTCCAGGTCCTTTAGTATCTTGGCTGTCTCTTTCCAGGGGGATGTAGGGGAGTAACTTTATTGTCGAAGGTATTTGGGAAACATTATCTGCCTCATCATCCTGTGCTTCAATTTGGGCGATCAGGGCTTGAAAATCTTCCTCCTCCTATTCGGTTTCCATGGTAATAGCTTTTCCCTTCTCTGCCATTGATAATTGACTAAATCGTGGGTTCTGTGGTGATACCCGGATTGGCCCCATTGTTTGCTTGTCTTTTCATGGTCGCGGCATGTGTGGGGACTTTAGAACCTCTAGTGCATCTTCTGCCTCTCGAAGCTCCTCCTGGGTCACAAGGGGCTCTAGGGTAACTTCCGCGAATCACACTTTGTTTCTCGCAACCGTCATCATTTCTACACTGGATTTGGTCAGTCGCGTAATCACGGGTGGCAAGGTAGCTTGGTGCTTAATGCTCTGTATTAGCTCAAATCTCAAACAACCAAGTGTTTCCTCGAGGCTACCCCAAGGGATTTTATAATAAGGTTTGAATTTGAATTCACCATTCCCTCCACTTCTGAGTTATTAATACCTTCTTGGCGGCAGATCGTCCCGAATCTAGCTCTTAATTTCTGTCTTAATGGCCCACCGCCCGCTCCTTTCTGCCTTAAATTGGACCTCTTGTCATGATTAATGACATCAAGGGTCACCTCCTAGCTTAACCGCGCAGCAGCGTAGCCCATTACGCGCGACTGCAACCCTTGTGACACACTGACCCTGCGCGGAACCTCCTTTCTGCGCGGCTCTCCTACAGACTCGTTTATAGTCCCGCACCCTCTTTTAACTGTTTGGAGCGCTAATAATGTGCTTCCTACAGATAGTCAGGTGGTCGCACCCCCGGTGCGAGGCTTCATTTTTCCTGCTAGCTTGGGCCACGGGCACCCTTCAATTACCCTTGCGTCCATTAGTGCATCACGTTCTTCTTTGTATGGTACACTCCCTTGTTTATTAAGGTGTGGTCGTGGCCATGTTAGAAGGGTCACAACTCCTTCTAATGCAGTAGCAGGGCTATCTAGACTGGGCCCCATCATGCTTAGTTTCTTGCGGCCCACTTGCGCAACTTCGGTTTCCAGTTCGTTGATTTCTTCATCCAATGTCACACTTTTCTTCCTTAGCCGTGTCCAATCTTCATCGAGTTCATGAAGTTTCAAGCTCCCTCACCGAATGACTTCCTATAACTACCTAGTTCCTTTACCCAAGTCTTCACGTCCTGCCCCAATTGCGGGAGCCGTAGTCTGGGGATTCTTTTCTGCTCTCCTGGTTTCATCTCTTCTTGGCAGTGTTGGGGTCATTTCTGCACTCCGGTTTTTGCTTATGGTCCTATAGGCCCATCGAACCACTGGTACACGTAGGTCTCAGTTAGTTCGTCTCACCTAGTGAACTCTGTTCATGACTCCACATAGCTTTGTGAAGGCTATGATGTGGAATGTTCGTCGCTTTTCCTGTAGAGGTGTTGGGTTTTGATGTTCGATCCTCAGTCTAGGATGTGCTTGCATAGCGCACGTCTGAACCCATCGGCACAGGTGGGAGTGTAGACTGTTTCGTCTTGGCTGCCTGGCTCGTGTTTGACGCTGGGGACTTTCAAACCGTAAGCGGATCTGTCTTCTACATTCGTGCTAGTTTCCAATATTCTTCTGGTGTGTATTCTACCATCGTGCGGGTGTAGGGCGCAACGCCCATTCCATCACACCGTAACGTTTTTGTTCTAGTACCGCACTTTCAAATTTGTCTAAGAATTCATCCACTCATGTTACCCCATCAGATGTTGGTGGTTCCATTGCTTCGGTCATTACACACCACAATGATCTAATCATCATGTTAGAATTCAGTGTTGTCACTTCGTGCAACCGATTCTGCGAGTGTTCTATCTCTTCATTTGAATCCGAAGTCCAGGAACTGTCACGCTCCCATGAGATTCTCCCATCTTCAGCCAGGTTCACCTGATCCTGGTCTTGCGCCGTTATCTGGTAAATGCAATCCAGCTCATCGTCGTGCACATGTTCAGTGTAGTGCACTTCTTCAGCTGGATCTAGCGAAACTGCTACGTGTAGAGACTTTTTCTCCAATATCATCTTCCACTTCTTCAGGTTGATGACTCCATTCATATCAATGGCCCAGTCTATTCCTAGCAACGCGGGGTAAGGGTTGTTATCATCAACAATATCTATCACTTTAAAGTCTATATGCGTGCTCACGCCTTCGATATCCACTGTTACCCCTTGCAATCTCCCCATGGGAAACTTTTTTTGTTGGGTCGCCATTCGCAATTGAATGGGGGACCATTGTAATGCGGGCCTGCACATGCATTCCCATGTCTGCTTTGGTAACACATTCACATTCGAACCCAGGTCTAGAATTACCAGATCCATTTCATATTCACCAATCTGCATTGTCAATCTCATTTCCATCTCAGTGCGCAATGCATGCTTTCCCATTTTTCGGACTACAAGTGATTCACCTGACCCTGCGCACCTAGTTATCAGTTCTTCTAGTCCTTTCATTGCCCTATTATCGTGCAGCAGCTTCATGCATGTCTCTAGAAAGGTAGTAAGCATAGAAGGATCCATTCCTGACTCTGGTTGATCCTTACTACCTGAAGTAAAGGCCTCCGCGAAGCTCTTCTTAGCTTCCATAAACGTCTCTTTTGCGCGTTCCAAGTCAAACTCAGGTTCCTTTGTAGGAGCCTTGCAAACCCATGTATCTTCCTCATTCTAATTTCCCTTATCTTCCCCTCTGGTCACACCACTTCTGAGCACCATATTCACATTTGGGTCTTCTTCGCGCGGTTCAGACCTCATCATTTGAATATTCTACATCGGAGTAGGGTGAAGTACCCCTTTCTCGCGCATCTGCGCGATCAACGTTGGACAGTCTACTGCTTCATGATCGAATTGAGTACAATATGAACAATATAGTCTCGTTGGGTTGGTCCAACGCGGGTGTAGTACCCCGATCCTCTACTATTGCAACAAATTAATTGTCCTTGGCCCCTTTCTAACCCCATTCCTCCTCGTCCTCGACCTTGCCCTTGAAATCCAGTGCATGCCATCCCCGCGGCTAAGTCAAGGCCTCATGTTTTTGTCTGCATTCTATAGGCTAGGGTCTGCTCCATCATCAACTCGTAGCTACGAAATGTACACTTGTTGTGGCCCACTGACCTACACAAATTAAAAAATAGCTGCTGCGGAGTCTATGTATATTTCTGCAATAGATGACAATTGTCCATTGTGTGTTTTCCTCTAATCTGACAGATCGCACACCATAGTGGGTTGTCGCACTCGACCCTGCTTGTGCCTCTAGTCTCAATGGCATTAGCCCCCCTCCTTCCAAGTAGTTCGTGAATACCAGACAATGATCCTTATCGTGGCCCTGGTCTTTGCATTTTATACACCACACTTCCTCGCGCGCCTCTGCCACGATGCCCTATCCTTCTTCAAGCTCTACATTTCCAGGGAGAGATTCTGTAGCTGCGCGTGAATCTATTGAAATCCCAGCCTGAGATCCTGTATCGGTGTTTCATGCAACCTCATCACCATTTCCAATGCTTCGGCCTAGGTTGAAAGCTTCTATTGTGACAACGCTGTCCTCAGGTGAGGTTTCAAAGATGCCACAAACCACGTGCGGTGTTGCGCATTTGTTAGCGTCATATTAGACTTGCGGATCATACTCTTCAGCCACTGATCCAGATCCCATGGGGTCTCGCTTGGAAGCATTGCGATCTCCTTAAATCCGATAATTGACTACGTCTTTGATTTTGGCCGGCTAAATTCTCTGTTCAACGCATTCTGGATCTCTGCTATTCCTACATTTGGGTGATCATTTAAGTGCTTGATATACCATGTCAATGTGCGATCCTGCAGCGCGCTCACCAATGTAGCCTTCTTAATTTTATTGTCCATAACCCCTTGTGCTTCCCACATTGCTCTTACCATGAACTAGAACTGTTCCGGGTCCTCATTTCCTACTCCTCTGAATACGGGTAGCTTAATTGCGCTCGCCATACTGAACTATTGGTTTGGTGGAGGTGGTGTGGGTGAAGATGGAGGTGAAGGGGGTGAAGCGAGTGGTGGCATAAGTGGAGATGGTAACTGTGGAATGCACTACCTTATAAAACTAACCGCACTCCTCAGAGAAACCTGAGCGAGCTCTTCTTCACTCTCTCGTGAAGGTGAAATTAAGGAACTATTTCCTAATTCCCTGCTACCTATGTAGATCTTTCCACTCCACGTCATTCCAAACATTAATGTATTCGCATCACCCATTTTTCACATAACAACATCTTAATCCAGGTATTCAAAGATTTGATGTACTTACCTCGCGGTCCCTTGATAAAACATCTTTCTTCCTCGTTGTAGCTCACAGTTGTGTCTATCACAAAGTTAGTGATAAACCCTCCTATTACCTGGTCGAGCCAATGGTCTACGACATGCACGATCTTATCTTCTGATGCCTCTAGCCTGCGCACTAACTTCGGAGTCCACACTATCGGTTGATTGAGCTTATACCTTCCCTGGCTGTTTACTAACCTCGCGATCCAATCATACAACTCTGAAGAAAAGGATGCGAAGAAGATCTCATGGATTTCTGTATTTACGTAGCGATCTAGCCACCTCTTCTCGGATATCTGTGGAGTTCTGTTTTCCTGTGCCATGAACTCGTGAAACTTCTGATCCAACCAATCTTTAATTTCCTTCTTTCTAGGATTCTAGTGTTTCGACATCAGACATCCCTTAGGCAAATCCCAGTCCTGGAAACGAAACCATTTGTTGGATTTTTGGGGCCTGACCTAGGTTCATAAGTGATTTAGCCAAACAAAGCTCGAAACTAACGGCCCTTTTAGCAACAGTCCGTGGTGCGTGGACTGAGGTCTCACCTGAGGTAGTATGGGAGGGTGCTGGAACCAGGTTTTTGTACCCTAGGATTGTCTTGATGAAGTCTAGGAAGTTCACAAATCGATCCTGCGTGCTCGCACTATTCCGCACAGTTGTCTAACCTTCATGTAGCTCTGTAAAGAGCACGAAGAGGCGCGGTATAGATCCTTTAACCTTACTGCATTATTATTATAGATCTGACTTAATTTTATGGGCCTAGTATTCTTATTCAACATTCATAACAAGTGCGTGCAATAATAAATTGTAAGGAGATGCATAAACATATAATAGAAGCATAAACATACAGATCTACGAATAGATGCACAATATTTCAAAATCAACTTAGCTTTAATTAAACTTTTGTTCCGTTACAATCCTAACTCTGCCCTGCACACTTAGCTGCAGGGGTCTGTGCACACAGCTGTGGACTCTACCAGGCCTCTGCGCACACAACCGCAGAGCCTCTTCTTACTCCTACAACCCAAGACTCAGACTTACAGACTCAGAGCGAATATCACATTCAAAAACCCATATCACTTAAGATCAACTCTAACTAAAAATTCAACTCTACACTTAGAGCCTCGCTCTATTTATACATTCCCATGGTTCGCGGACCATGGGTAGGCCGACACACTCTATATTAAATTATAATATTTTAGGGCGGACAAACTTAGACTCTTATGCTTCGCGCCCACATTTTGCAGGGTCTTACATTACGTTTGACCAACATTTGGGCTACAAGCCCCAAAAATCCGCTATGAGGGGATCTGCTGCCCAATAGTCTGGAAGTGCTCCATGTCTTTGGCCGCTTGTCTTTGACAATCATCACGAAATTTCCCCAAGGGTGTCGAATCCCAAGCATGCTTACTATAACTTTCATTGCAAAGCACTCCTTCATTCGCCAGACTATCAACTAGCATATTGGATTTTATTTGCACATGAACGAAGTTGATTGTTCTCAGGGTTCATAGGTGGGAATGAAAAAGCTGAAAGACTTGTAAAAGCTGCCAATGTTTTGAAACTTTTCCAGGTTCTGTTCCATTACATATCTTCTTGGCCGCATTAATTACCAATTTAGAATCTCCTTTAATGATGGCGTTGTGTAGATTTGACTCGATCAATATTTCCAGGCATTGCTCTAAGGCCATGAGCTCTGCCATGTTATTAGTGGAAGTCCCCAAATGACGATGAAATATATCCTTTATGCACCCCTGCTCATCTCTGGTGACCCCGCCAAATCCAGCCATCCCTGGGTTTCCCTTAGAGGTTCCATCTATATTAATTTTCAAGAAACCATGAGGAGGAGGTTGCCATAAGTCTTTACCAGCAGTTATCTGTCTCACACCCTTGTTTATGCTATGGGGAACTAGCAAATGGAGACCCAACTGTAGGAGTATGTAAGCATCTTGGGGTAGAGTAGGGTCCTTAGGAGGTCGCCATAAAAGGGCTCCAACAGTGTCTTTGAGTTGTAATATTTGTGCAATAATGTTCTGGGTTGAGCTAGTTCTGTTCTTGAAAATTTTGCCATTTCGTTCTTTCCAGACATCCCAGATTATAAAGCTTGGAACCAGAGTCCAAGTTTTGTTGATGATTTCATTGCCTGAGAAGTATTTTCTCCAATTCTTCAAAGTGTTGGTGATACTGAGTTTGTCCCTGTCAGTTTGCTTGAAGATCGAGGCTACTCAATCCCACAAGCTAGAGGTGAATGGGCAGAGGTTGAGTAAGTGTTCCATTGTCTCCTCTTGTAAACCACATAGATGGCATTTGGATGGGCCAACAAAACCCCTTTTCAAAAGATTTCCCAAGTTAGAATTTTCTTTTGTTCAACCAACCACATAAACTGTAGAAATTCCCACCTATAGATCACCTGATAATGCAATATACTAAAGAAAAATAGTTGATCTACTTCTACAAACAATTATGTTGAAGCTTAATCGAATTGAGCAACATCAATTAGAAAACATATAACTGATAAGAAGAAATAAATCAAAAATAACGCAGAAGATATAACCAGGGGAAAACCAAAGCATAAAACCCCAACTCTGTATTATCATACAAGTGGAAATCTATTCCAAGTTACAAAAAGAATCAACTCAAAAGCTTTCCTGCTCTCTCTGTAATCAGATACTGAAGCTGATAGACTACATAGACAAGTATATATCCTCATCCTGTCCTCCAAGGCCCTATTTCCATGTGCAATTTTTCTTGGGGTCCAGTGAAGCCACATGTGTGATTTGGCCTCATCACATTCACTGTACAAGAAGAAATAAAAACACAATTCTCTTGGAATAGAAATCCTTCTGCATGGAAGGAATATTCACCAGAAATATCCTAGCAACTGACAATACATTGTCCCACCATCTGAACTCAACTGGGTCTCTATCTGAACTGACATGCATGAGTTATCCATGAGAGAATATTCAATTATCTAAAGAACATTAGTTATATGCAAGCATGCATTAACTCAACTTACTTAATTTAAACAAACTGTCTAAATCAAACTAACTGTGCTTAACTCAGTTAACTAAGCCAACTAATTACTACTCAATACATAACTCATCCTTATCTCTTTAACTGATGGATAAATCCCTCAATTAATGGAGAAATTGTTGCATGTTCTCACATAGACTTCATGTTTGATTTTTCTCAACTAATTAATTCATGGAGAATTATTTAATTTATTAAATAATGAATCCATACAGGTGAGGATAGTTTTAAGTAAAGGAGGAATGACATGTTATAGTGTTTTATGAACCCAACATTTCGGACTACCAAGTGAGTCCATCATCAGGGCATGAGACAATAGATATTCTAGAGATATTCATTATGAATATCTCTAGAATATCTATTGTCGCATGCCTTGATGATGGACTCACTTGGTAGTCTGAAACGTTGGGTTCATAAAAATCTATAACAGGTCATTCCTCCTCTATAATTAATTTATTTTCAAACAACTGTTAAGTTCAATTTCGAATTTTACTTCCTATGTTTAGTCCAGGGACAGACTAAAATAGGAATCCATCTGAAATGCTATTTTTAGCACTTTCACTTTTCATCCATTTTAGCTAAATTCAACAGTAGATGAAACTGCTATTTTTAGCAATGCTATTTTTTGCATTATATATTTTTAGCATTTCTTGTTGCTATTTTCAACACTCCCTCTCAACAAGAAATAGATTATCAGTAACCCCAATCCTATCTCGGTGGAACTCGAACTTGCATTTTGACAACGCCTTTTCAAAATATCTGCATCCTGTTCCTTGGTCAAAACATACAACAACAACATGATCCTCTTGATCACACAGTCTTGAAGATGATGATACCATATATCTATGTGCTTGGCCTGTCATGAAAAACTAGATTCTCAGAGAGTTTGATGCGACTCTGATTATCACAGTAGATCACTGTAGGATCCATCCTCTGACCAAACAATCTAACTCAAATCTTCCGCATCCAAATGGCCTCACATGCCGCCTGACTAGCAGCCATGTATTCAACCTCTGCTGAGCTAAGTGCAGCTAATCTATATTTCCTGCTGTACCAGGAAACTGTAGTTGAACCAAGGCTGAATATTCCTCCAGAAGTGCTCTTCCTGTCTGATGGACTACCTGCCCAATCCGCATCTGTGAAGCCCTGAAGCTTCACTCCCTCTATTCGTCTGTACCACAATCCAAACTAAGATGTGCCTCTGAGGTATCTCAGCACATGCTTCATTGCCTTCCAAAACAACTTGGTAGGTTGAACCATAGCTTGACTCAGTCGGTTCACCGCAAAACATAAGTCGGGTCGTGTGTTCACTAGATACATAAGTGAACCCACCAACTTCCCATAAACAGTAGCAACTACCACCTCATCTAAAGTAGCATACTCCTTCCTCCAGTTCCCAGATAGAGGAGTCTACATGGGTTTGCACTTCTCCATATGGAACTGCCTGAGGATCTCATTGGCATACTTGCCTTGAGATACAAAAACTTCTCCATCTCTCTACGACACCTCCATGCCTAGAAAGTAGTGCATAAGACCCATGTCTTTCATCTCGAACTCTCTTGCAAGGTCCTCCTTGCAAGACTCTATCAACTAATCATCACTTGTCAAAATCAGATCATTGACATAAAGTACAATGATCAATGGCTTACCTTCTACCATGATGTGGTAATGGTCCGCATCTGCTTCACTCTTGGTGAAGTCCAACCTGATGAAATAGCTGTTGATCTTGGTGTACCAAGCACGGGGTGCTTGCTTCAACCCATACATAGCCCTCTTGAGTCAACACACATGCGACTCACTGTCGAAGGTTTAGAAACCTTCTGGCTGCTCAATGTACACCTCCTCCTCAATCATCCCATTGAGGAATGTTGTATTCACATCCATCTGGTGGATCTTCCACCCGATCTGAGATGATAGTGCAAATATTGATCTAATTGATGAGTACCTTGCTACAGGAGAAAAACTCTCATCGTAGTCGGTCCCCTCGACCTATGAGAAACCTCAGGCAACAAAACTTGCCTTGTGTTTCTCAACACTGCCATCAGTTGCCTACTTTACCTTGTAAAGCCATTTGGAGCTCACCACTGAGTTGTCCTGAGGTCTTGGGACAACATATCAAACACAGTTCCACATGATGGAGTCATACTCCTCCACCATTGCATCAACCCACATTGGCTGCTGCACTACCTCCTCGAATGAAGAAGGCTAAGAATCTACACACTCCCCAACCAGGGCCATGTAACTAGTGTACCGCTATGGCGACCTCCTCTATCTGCACTGAGAAGATGGCTATCCAACATTCTCCCACACATCCAGTATCAACCTGTCAGCTTCCCTTGAGCGTTTCCACCCATCTCTGGAAGTATCAGCATGAGTGGATGTCTCCACTCCCGGATCCTTTGCATGTGGCTGCTCCGCATCAATCTGAGACTCCTCATCCTTAGGAACTAAAAGTTCCTTATCTGCATGCAACTTGAGCTCCCTCTCAAGTGACACTTGCATGGCTTTCTACTCGTCAAACTTCAGATCGCTGCATACCACAGTCCTTTGAGTGGAAGGCAGGTACACCCGATAGTTGTGAGGTGTCTCTGTGTACCCCACAAGTATTCCAAACTCAACTGTTGGGTCTAGCTTCTTCCTGGCATCTTTGGTCACATGACAGTAAACTGATGATCCAAAGATTCAGAAGTGACTTACATCAGGTCGCTCCCCAGAATAGGCCTCCATAGGTGTCTTCATCCCTAGTATATGGTGCGGGCTTCTATTCTGCAAGTATACTGTTGTATTGCATGCCTCAGCCCACAAGTGCAGTGGTAGGATTTGGTCATGAAACATCGCTCAAGATGCTCCCACAATCGATCCGTTCTTCCTTTCATCCACCCAATTTTGCTGTGGGTTATGGGGTGTCGTTAATTCCCGTTTAATTCCTTCTGAAGCACAAAAGTCCTTAAAATGCTGGGAGACATACTCTCCACAATTATCGCTATGCAAGGCTTTTATTTTCTTTCCTAATTCTTTCTCTGCCCAGGCTTTAAACTCACAAAACCTTAAGAAGGTTTGATCCTTCTTTTTCATAAAGTAGATCCAACATCTACGAGAAAAATCATCAATAAAAATAACATAGTATCTTTGTTTAGCAGTGGACGTTGTAGAGAATGGTCCACATACATCTGAGTGAACTCGCTCCAGGATTGCTCCAGCTCTATTGTCTCGATCCGAAAAGGAAGATTTAGCATACTTAGCCAAGGTACAACCTTTGCATGTAGTTGTTTGCTCAAGTTTTCCCTTGGGTAATCTGGTAGAAATCTACTACATGATCTTCATGGCTCCCTGGTGCAAGTGGCCCAATCTCCTATGCCATAGCTTGCCAACATCTTGGCCATGCACCATCTCAGCTTGGAACCCAAAGCCGCACAGTCACCTACCTCCAGCTTGCAGAGATTCTTAACTCGAATCCCTATTCGCTTTGTTTGTCCAGTGCCGATATGCCTCAGGAATACCTTTCCTTTTCTAAAGACTACATCATAGCCTTTAACTTCTAGTATAACAATGGACACAAGATTCTTCTTCAAACTTTGTACATACTTGACATCAGTCAGGGTGAGGGGAGCACCATGCTCCCTCTAAAACACAACCGTACCTTCACTTGAGACACAGTACTTTCCATCATCGCCCATCTCGATCCACATCTAGAGATCCTTCTCCTCCAAGTTACTAAAAATATTCTTGTCACTTGACATGTGGAATGAGGCTCCACTATCCAGGTACCAAACACATCCCATCATGGATGAAACCATGCATGTGATAAGAGAGAAATATAGCTCAAACTGTGATGCTAGTGCCTCACCATCAGATCCCTTGGAGGAACCCTTCTTGAGTTTCTTCTGTGGACAATTAGTAGCATATGGCCCACTTCATGACAATAAAATCATCTCACTTTCAATTTGTCAAACTTCTTAAAACCATGGGAAGAACCGGATTTGGATTGGGATGCCTTCCCTTTCCCTTTCCTTGCCTTACTAACTAAGGCTAGATTTTCCTCATCATCTTGCTTCGATGAGGATCCATCTCTGGTGCTTCTTCTTATCTCTTCCTGCATCAGATCCAACTAAAGTCTTTCCCAATCTGGCAGTTTATCTCTTCCATTAACCTAGTCTTGGTAGCTATGTCAGCTCTTAGGAAGATTGAGAAGTGCAAGAATCACCATGTCATCATCAGCGATAGTGATCCCCACACTTCCAAGCTCATCCCTACAGGTGGTGAGCTTGTTCAGGAATGTAGAGATCGTATCTCCCTTTCCAAACTTGATTTTTCGAAGCTTGTCTTTAAGTTCCAGCTTCCTCTGATCACTGCTATTTTGATATAGATCTTTCAATGTTTTCCACATTGAAAATGGTGTCTCCTTCCCATGGACACTCGAGACTATGTGATCTCGAACTCCCTCCAGAAGGATTCTCCTTGCTCTAGCCTCACACTTCTTCCATTCTGCCAATTGAGTAGCATCAGTCGGCTTGGGGACTTCTTGATCAATGAAGTCCTTTAGACTGTTTTCCTCCAATACCACCTCCATGCGATCTGTCCAAGCTATATAATTTGAATTGCCATCAAGGGCATATTCAAGTCTTAAACCACTGAACGCCATAGGTGAAATAGAGATGTGATAAGAACTTGATGTCTATATTCAAGAATCACAAACTTCAAATTTCTCCTCTTCTTGTATACTATTCTTCCTTGATCACCTTTTCTCTAATACCATATAGAAATTCCCACTTGTAGATCACCTAATAATGCAATATACTAAAGAAAAATATTTGATCTACTTCTACAAACAATTATGCGGAAGCTTAATCAAGTTGAGCAACATCAACAAGAACACATATAATTGATAAGAAGAAATCAATTACACATAACACAAAAGATATAACCAGGGGAAAGCCAAAGCATAAAACCCCAACTCTGTATTATCATACAAGTGGAAATCTATTCCAAGTTACAAAAAGAATCAGCTCAAAAGCTTTCCTGCTCTCTCTATAATCAGATAATGAAGCTCATAGACTACATAGACAAGTATATATCCTCATCCTATCCTCCAAGCCCCTATTTCTTTGCGCAATTTTTCTTGGGGTCCAGTGAAGCCAAATGTGTGATTTGGCCTCCACACTCACTGTATAAGAAGAAATAAAAGCACAATTCTCTTGGAATAGAAATCCTTCTGCATGCAAGGAATATTCACTAGAAATATCCTAGCAACTGAAAGTACATTGTCCCACCATCTGAACTCAACTGGGTCTTTGTCTGAACTGACATGCATGGGTTATCCATGAGAGAGTATTTAGTTATCTGAATAACAAGAGTTATATGCAAGCATGCATTGACTAACTGAACTTACTTAAATTAAACAAATTGTCTAAATCAAACTAACTGGACTTGACTCAGTTAACTGAGCCAACTAATTACTAAACAATATAGAACTCATCCTTATCTCTTTAACTGATGGATAAATCCCTCAATCAATGAAGAAATTGTTGCATGTTCTCACATAGACTTCATGTCTGATTTTTCTCAACTAATTAACTCATGGAGAATTAATTAATTTATTTTCAAACAACTGTTAAGTTCAAATTTGAATTTTAATTCCTATATTTAGTCCAGGGACTGACTAAAATAGGAATCCATCTGAAATGCTATTTTTAGCACTTTCACTTTTCATCCATTTTAGCTAAATTCAACACTGGATAAAACTACTATTTTTAGCAGTGCTATTTTTTGCATTTTCTATTTTTAGCATTCTTGTTGCTATTTTCAACATAAACAACTTTATTTTCATCCAATGCAGGTGCTGCCAAAGGTCCTTCCATACCTTATCAGGGTTTTGATAGTCAAACTCTAGGGCCAATCGTGTAGCTTCTTTGAGGTTAAAGTTGCCTTCTGTGTTTCTTCCCCATCTCAGTTGGTCAGACGAGGATGAAACCAAAATCTTCCTCTGTTCCAAGTCTAGAGCAAGAGAACCTGCCTAGGCCTTCAAAGGGCTCTCTTTAGTATAGCTCAGATCCTTCCATATTCTCCATTTACTATTTTTCCTTGCTTGATCCCAGAAGTCACTTACCATACATAAACCTTTGTTGTCAATGTCATTCTTGAGAGTGGTTAGTTCTTCCCTAAACAAGTTTGGTTCCTGCTACCAGTTATCCTCCCAAAATCTTGGTTCCCATCTTGGATCTCCCAGAAGCTATGCTGCTGGACAATGGCACTATTTTCCGAAGCAAGATTCAAAATGTGGGAGCCCTTGATAAGCCTAGACATTTGAATATGATCCCTCTCCTATGATTTATTTGCATATTTTTGTTTCCAAAGCTTGGCCCAAGGGGTTGCTGATTCCTCAAGCCACCTCTACCAAAGTTTTTCCCCAAAAACCCTACTGAGGGTTTCAGGGTCATGAAGCCCCAAACCACCATGGGCCTTGGGTTTGTAGAGCTTGTCCTAAGCTACCAAAGCTCACTTCTTTTTTCTCTTCCGCTTTGCCCCAAATAAAATCTCTTTGAGTATTCCTAATCTGTTGCATAACTCCTTTAGGAGAAGGAAGAGCTGACAACATGAAAACGGGTATGGCTTGTAGGACAGCCTTTGTAAGCACAAGACGCCCTGCCAAATTCAAAGATCTGCAAGTCCATTTCCTGATCTTGTCTTGAAGTTTGTTAATTACTAGCTCCCATACACCCTTGCTTAGAGGTTTGTTTGTAAGAGGCATTCCAAGGTATTTAGAAGGTAACTGATCCATTTGAAACCCAAGAATTCTAGTGAGGTTCCTCTGAATAGCAATGTCAGTGTTAAAAAATAAAACCTTTGATTTGACAAGGCTTACCTCTGTACCACCGGCCATAGCAAAGTTGTTCAAAATTTGTTTGAAAGCTCTGGCTTCCATGGCTGTGGGAATACCTTGTAGCATAGTGTGATCCACGAATTGTTGATGAGTTGAAGCAGCACCATCTCTGGTTAGTTTCAGTCGCTGGATTCTTCCTTCAACATTTTCCATTTTGATCACTCTGCCTAGCCCTTCTATCATGAGCATAAAGAGGAATGGGGAGAGCGGATCTCCTTGTCTGAGACCTCTAGAAGGCATAAAGGTTCTGGAGGGTGAGCCATTGAGTAGGATTGAAAAACTAGCCGTGGATACAAGGGCCATAACCCATTGAATCCAGTTTTGGTCGAAACCATAAGCTTTTAGCATTACCCTGATGTAATACCAACTTAGCTTATCATAGGCTTTCACTATGTCAAGTTGTATGATCATACCAGCTTGCTTAATGCTCTTAAGAGAGTCTACCATCTCGTGAGCTTGTATGATGTTATTGAGAATCTGTCTTCCTTCCACATAACTAGTTTGCTCCTCTGAGAAAAGAGCTGGAAGAAGGGGCTTGAGTCTGTTCGCGATCACTTTGGAAATAATTTTGTACACCACATTACATAAAGCTATGGGTTTGAATCTGTCCAGTGTCATAGCTTTTTCGTGCTTTGGAATCAAAGCTATGAAAGAGGCATTGAGAGCCTTCAAAACTGTTTTGGATCTTTTTGAGTCTTCCACAACATCAAGGATGTCTTATTTGACTGTTTTCCAACATGATTTGAAGAAGTCCACATTGATACCATCCGGGCTAGGAGCTTTTCCATTTTGCATCTCATTGATAACTTCATTGACCTCATCTTCAGACATTGGCCTGTTAAGATTGTGATTGTCTTCCCTGGTTACAAGCTTGTGAACGTACTTTGTGAAATTGTTAATGAACCGTGATCTGTTGAGGAGAGGCTCCTCTGCTATGCTAAGGAAGTGTTGAACTAGGATAGATTCCATTTCTTTGTGGGAGACGAGCTCTTTCCCTTGAACATCTATGAGTTTTGAAATTATGTTATGTGACCTGTGATCCAAAGTTGACATGAAAAAATTCATGTTTCTTTCTCCTTCTCTGATCCACTGCACCCTCGATTTCTGTCTCCAGAAAATCTTCTCTTGCATGCATCTATCTTCCCATTCCTTTTGAAGACAATCAACTTGAGTTTTTCTTTCCTCGGTAAAACCATCTGTGATGATGATCTAATTAATCCCCTGGAGTTTCTGTTCAACTTCTCTTTTGGCTTTAAAAATATTACCAAACTCTTTTTTGTTCCAATCTTTAAGTCTAGATTTGATATGTTTAAGTCTTTGTTGCAGCATGAACATTTTAGTGCCTTGAACAGGCATATCTTCCATCCACCATTTGTCAATATTGCTAGTGAAGTTAGGGTGAGAAAGCTAGGCATTCTCAAACCTAAAAGGTCTGTTCCTCAGTGTACCTATAAAAGTGGCTTCAAGCTAGATAGGCCAATGGTCTGAGCTTCCAAAGGGAAAGATTAAAGCTGACATGTCAAGGCCTGTGAGAAGGAGGTTATCTGAGATTATGAATCTATCTAGTTTAGAGGCAACTTGAGAAGCCCCTCCCCTCTTATTGTTCTAGGTGAAAGTGCCATTTATTGTTTCAATATCCACTAGTCCCATGTTATTTAAGAAGTTCTGGAAGGCAGTGGAGTCTCTGCCTAGTATTCTAGTGCCACCTTTTTTCTTTGTAAGAGATTTGATCATATTGAAATCCCCTGCCACAATCCAAGGCATATCAGGATATCTCTCTCAGCTCCTCAAGGGAGGTGAGAAGCTTGAGTTTGTCTTCTAGTTTTTGAGGACCATAGACGTTTGTAATCATGTAGATCTCTTTATCACCCAAAGGTTGAATCACCAGTGATAGATAGTTCCTGGATGCTTCAGCATCCAGGATTCCAAGTTTCTGGGGATCCCAAAGCATAAGAATCCCCCCCACCGAGTTATCTGCCTTAACCTATAGATACTCATAATTGATTAACCATTTGCTATGTATTTCTCTGATCTTGTCCATCGAACATTTTTTTCCTGAATAAAAACCATATCTGGTTTTTCTTCTTTTATTCTACTGCTAAGATTTCTTTGTTTCCTTTTAATTCCTAGACCTCTAATGTTCCAGGTTGTAAGCTTCATTAAGAAAGGTTTGTAAAGGAGTAATTGGTGAGATCTTTCATCTTAACTGCATTAATCACGAGTTTCCCACATTCGGTCAGCAGCTCATTCTATCTTTTCCTTCCTCTTTTCCTACCTGGGTTCTTGGAAGAGTGCCCCTGTGTTTCCTCCCTTGTTTTCATCCCTCTATTCTCCTGGCTGTCATGGTTTCTTTTGACTCTAGAACCTTTCAATTGGGATCTCTAGAGGAAGAACTGTTGAACCCTATCAAACTCCTCTTTTGGCAGCGAGTCAACCCCTTCAGTGATTCCTTGCTCCAGAAACTTTTCTAGATCTAAATTCTCCCTCTCTAGAATCTCCTATAGTTCATGGTCCTCCATTCCTGCCTCACTTGGGGTCATCTCATGATCCCTGCTAAGCTCCATAATGCTCAATATATCATCCTTTCCTTGGCTGTTCTCTAGTATATCCTCCATGCTAGCATCCCTTTCCTTCTTAGTGGGATTGGTCTCCGATTCCTAGTTTGCCCCGTTGTTTCTGACTTCTTCTTCTAAGATCTTGAAACTATTGTGGCTCGATTTCCAATCCTTGTTAATTTTCTTTTGGTACCTCTTTCCTCCTTTCCCTTTACCCACCTTAGTGAAACCCTCAAGATCTTTTCCTGTGGTGGTTTTCGTGTTGCTCTCCAGTTTTATTTGATGGGCAGTCTCTGTATAAGTGCCCGTGTTCATGGCACTAACGACACCTAAATGGGACATGTTCATAGTCCACCGCCTACACCCATTCTTCATCATACACTTCTAAAATGATCTCGTCTGGAAGTGCCCCCGATAAGTCCATTTCCACACAAATCCGGACGAAGGAAGTGTATTTTCCTCTTAGAGTCGCATTTGATATCTTTATAAAATGCCCTAGCTTATTGCTGATAGCCTTTAGAGACTTCGATAGCGAATAATCTAAATGAAGGAAGTAAAGTCTTCCATACTGTTACCAAAGTGAATGTTTCTCGTTCTGGGAAAAAATTCATCACCCATGGTCGCATGTAAAGGCTTGCAACAGCGTAGAAATAGGGTCCTCCCTCGAACACTCTATCTTTATCCTCTAAGCTTGTGAACACCACCGTAAAGAAGCCCTTAGACCCAAGGTGAAGGTTTATTTCCCCCATTGGTTTCCAATGGTTCCTTATCCATGTGTGCAAAGCCTTCTCCGTCGGCCAAATCCCCATAAATTTGCATATAACCGTGTGTTCCACCATGTGATCTCTGTGCACCTGTATTGCTGGGTCACTTAAAACTATCAGAGGAATAATGGTCGACTTGGGTTTACAGACCCCTGTCGCACTTATAGGTGCAACTTTCTGAATGCTACCCCTTGTCCTCTTCTCCCTACTATCTTCCTCATGAGTCTCTTCCTGTCCGTGAGGTATGATATTTCCTGTGTTAATATCCTCAGTTGTCACCTCCGTTGGATTCTTGAAGCGATCTTGACCAACTCCCTTGCTTCTGTTTGCAGCTACTTGATTGTAGGAGGGACCAGAACTCCCTCCTCTGCGTTCCACTATGGTTACCAGCGGCCAAACCCTAACTCAAACCCTAGTTTAGATTGCAGATGCTTTTTTCTCAACCTTTTCTGTTGAATCGATTTGATCATCATAATCAAATACTCTCCAATTTTGAATATTGTCAGGAATTGAAGGTTTGAACAAAATTTCGATTGAGAAAGATCCCTGAGAAAAAAATTCAGCTGGTAGTAGCTTTGATGCAACTTTAGCAAGCAGACCAACATCAGAATTTTTAAAACGAGGTATAGAATCTAACTCAAAGTTATCAAATTTCTAAGCTAAGTCCCATACTTCTTGTCTGTAATTTTTCAAAATATTGGATACACAATGAATGATTTTATTGCATTGTTTTACAATAATTTCTGAATCGTCTAAAACTTTGATATTTTTAATATCCATTTCAATAGATTTACGAAATCCTTGCAATAAAGCTTCATCTTCAATTACGTTATTTGTATAAGGGAAATTCAATTTGCAAGAAAGAAGAAACTTATTCCCTTGTGGATCAATTAAGACAAATCCAATACTATCTCCATTTGATTTGGATCCATAAAAAAATATCTCCAACTATCTATTTGATTAGTTGTAAATATAGATGGAAGCTTTGTATAAGAAATTTGTCTTGTATTTGATGTTGGTACTTGGAAAATGTTCGTGCATTCAATTTGATTTTCTGATACAAATGATTTTTTAGATGAAAAATTACCGAGATATGTATCAATGTATAATTACCTAATGAAGATTCAGGAGGATTTATTGGCTCATTATTATTTTCAAGGCCGGTAACTGTATGTTTCATATGTTGTTTGCACTCAACCTTAGCTTTATTTGGTTTCCTGTTTAAAGGTAACCACAAATGAGACCAATCGGTAGAAAAATAACCATTAAGTTTTTTTGACCCATCTCAGTTAAGAATTAAATGATAATATTAAGGAATATCTGTAATGATAATATCAATGATCTGATTTTTTTTGGGATTTGGCCAAGTCTTATTAAGACATTTTTTATTTCTCCTAAAACTTCTACACATGATCTATCTAGTTGAATAATTTTACTAGATGAATTTGTACGAGAATTATCTAATTTTTGAGCAACGGATAAGGGTATTACATTAGATGAAGCTCCTGATTTTACAAAGCAATTATGTACATTTCTGTTGCATATTTCAAAAGCTATCAGGAAAGGAGGAGTTTGAGAGGATGACCTATCTCCAATCAAAGCTGCATTAATGTTTGATTTTATTTTAAAATGGAGCTTTATTGGAATTAGAATTTTTAGATGGACTATTTGCTAAAGATTTTATCAATTTATCTCTCTGTTGTGTAAGTTTTGATATCTCAAATAAAGTGCTATTAGGTCTAGTTTTCTTCATATCTTCTACTAAATCATAATCTAAATGCTCGGTGATGAGAAGAGAATTAGATGCAAAAGCAACTTTATTAGTATTTTGAGTTTTCTTTGTTTGATCCAAAGAATTGGGATGTGATGTAGATGCTTCATTTGGAAAAACACTTTGACTTTTTGATCTAATTTTTACGGTGTTGATTTCTTCCTCATCTTCAATCAAATCATTATCAATTAGTCCTCCTTGAGAAACATTCTATACGGCACTAATTTTACTAGTTTCTTCTTCCTTCTTTCTTTCCTTATTTGGTTGACTTTCATTCTCACCTTTAGTAAATAATTTAAACATATTTATAAAAGTGGAACAAGTTTTTTCAAAATGTTTATCATTATGAGCTTGACAAAAATCATCATGAGAATAATCATCAATGTTGAATTCTTCAAGAGAATTTTGATTAGGATTGGGAGGTGGATTCCTTCTAAAAGGTCTCCAAGGTTTTTTAATCACAGGAGTTTCTGAGAAAGGACATTTTTTACATCTGCTATCTCATTAGACATTTTTTTATTACCTTTTGAATATAGTCTAAATAAATATTGTCCTTTTATTTTTTTATCATCAATTGTTTTACTAGTTTAAGGATTCTTAGAAGAAGAAAGTGTTTTATTTCTTTCTTGTCTAAATACATGTTTTACAACAATCTTTAATACTTGTTTTTCAATGTTTAAGGCCTCTTCCATGTTTAGGGATAATGTGTTTTTTTATGCTCTAATAACAACAAATGTGATATCATATGTAAGAGAAATAGTATAGATCTCATTTTAGTACATCATCACCTGACCTAGAAGCTGCAGGAGTTCTATTAAGGATATAAAGAAATATTTGATTAAAATTCATGATTGATTCTCGTGAATCCATTTTAATATTTGATAATTCAACCACTAAGGCTACTTTAGTTTTATCCTCTCCATACTTTTTGATAAATATTTTTTCAAAGGATTCCTAGGTTTTAATATTGCCATCAACTATGGTGAAATACTAGGAAGTTACTTTTCCTTCAAAAGTGAAAGGAAACAATTTGCAAACTTGATCTTCGTGTTGAATTGCACCTAGCTTAAGAGATAACATGAATTATTTAACATGTTCTTTGACAGTAATAGGAACATCAAGATTTTACTTTAGAAGCCATCTTTCAAAATGTTTAGGTAGGTCATGTTGATCTCCTGCAACAATAATAGGTCCAACAGATAGCCAGGGTATACCTGCCATAGGTGAATTTTGAGATAACAAAGTTGAACTTGATGAATGAGGAGAAGGAAGACCTTGAATAGTAGAACCTAAAGGAGGGATAATCAGAGGTGGAGGGGCTGCTATTTGAGGAGCTGATGAAATGGTTGAAATTGGAACCTGAATTGAAGTTGTTGAGGGGATTACTATTTGACATGAAATAGGATCAATTTCCCAATCAACTTATTCCAAAGGGAACAAGGGGTTTGTAAAAGTTGTAAACTCTGATGAAGCTCTAGGATTGGTTTTTATTGATGATCTAGGACTAGCTTTAGAAGAGGATGATCTTACAACTTCAACTTCATGCTAGGTTATTCTCCTTGTTTATATATCAAATAAGATAGGGGACAAACCTGAGAGTTTGGTTTGAAATCGAGTATATACTCTAGAAAATTGAATTTGACGGTGTACAAGAATAAATGATACCTCAACTGATTCTTCTGCTGTAGTTGTTGATGAAACATGTAAGGCTCCAGTTGGCTGAACAACTATAGGTGAGGTGATAATATCATATGATTTTATAGAATGAATATACTCAAAAGGTTTATCCTCCATACAATATATTTGGCTCTCCTTCTACGACCAAATTGTTGATAGGTGGATAAATTCCTCCTGCAACGAGTAAGTGTTAGAAAATTAAATATTACAGAGCAATGGAACGCATAAAAATATTGCAGAAATATAAACAAAGAAAACACATAAAATAAGAGATATACAGATATACATGATTCACCCAATTTGGGCTACATCCACGAAGAAACATCCAATCCTTCCTTTTATATTATCCAACAAATTGAAGAGATACAACCTACAGAAGATCCACTGTAATTCCCTCTTCGCTCACACAATATCCTCTCTCTTTCTCGCTCAAAATACACATCTACATAGCCGCAATACAATTCCCTCATATATAGTGAGGGGTTTCCTTCTAGGAAAAAAAACCTATATTAAACATAACTTCTGCTGTCAAATTTCCACCTATTGAACGACCGAGATTACAACATTTTACAAGGAAATTTTACATCTATTTTTAGCTTTGGGGGCACTGCCCCCAATCCCCCGCGAGGGGGGACTCTAAAGAATCATCGTCGACCCCCCCATGGACCCCCTTGGCAACGCGCATAAACGAGCGGTGTTGCCCACACATTATGAAATGGGGTTCAATGCGGTGATACCTCTGAATAAAGAAGATAATCAGGCTCCACACACAACAGTGAGTATTTTCCCAATCAGAGTCCCAATTACACTATTTTTCATTTGGTATGGTCGTATACTCTCTAGAACAAAGGCCTATTTTCCTATCTAAAACTAAAATTAAACTAATAAGAACTATAATTACTTTAAGGAAAAATATGTGATATATTCTAATAATTTATAAAATATGAACTCAATTTGCTAGTATGATCTAATGAATTAAAAAAACAAAAATTAAAGGATTTTAAATGAGCATAATACCATGTGAAATATCATATTATTTAAAATCCTAACTGGAATTTGAATCTAGAAATTCGAACAAATAACGTTTGGTTGAAGCTTTATATAAAAACTTCGAAAAATATTTTCAGGTTTTCATCCTATTCAAATAGTTTTTTTGGTATTTTATGAAATATCTATGCATGCATGATCTAAAGGAACAATGACAACTTCTATCTCAAAAACGAGAGGAGATATTCCTATCTTTAAATATTAGATTCCAACGATCAAGCAATAATGAATAAATTAACAATTTTGAATTTCTTATGATAAAAGGATGTAGACTACAACATTGTCATAAGAAATGTTAAACAAAATTATCAAATATTCATTCAAAATCAAATAACATAAGTCATAGAGTAATACCATAGGAATCCATTAAGTAATTAAAATAACATCTTGACATAATCCTCACAGTTCATCACACATTAAAACAAAAAATTGTCTTCAAAAAAGGTAGTACTTCAAAACTGATTAAAAAATACAAATTTGTAGTCTTCACTGATTCTTGACCCTTTGCACCAAGGCATAAGGGCCTATAAATACAAAAAAATAATAATATAAGTCTTAAAACAAGAAAATCAACAAATTTTCTGAAAGTAAATACTTAATTCTAAAAATAAAAATTATATCCTCGTTCAATTGATATCTGATAGAGAAGTAGGCATCCTTTCCTCATCTTTAGAATCTTCGTAAATGAGATTGACTAGTAGGTGAGGTGCATGAACTTCGATGTGATTTTCCCATTATGAATATATATGGGAAACTACAAAGAAATGAATGGAAGGAAACTGATTAATGTTGATCTAGACATTGGAAATCAATCCTTGGACCTTTTTCTTATTTTTCTGATATTTGACTTCAGATTTGGCAATAAGCTTGATTTGTTCAAAAGGCAGTTGTAGAAATTTTTGGAAAGTTTGTTGTTTCCAAACTTTGATCCTTTTGATTTCTACCTGGTCCTTGGCAACACGATCTTTTGTAGACTACTTTAATTCTCCTAGAACGACTTCTTTTAATGGTTTGGAACCTGATAAATCAAATTCTTCTATAAAGTTTGTTCCTTTTTTTGAGATTGTTAAAAATTTCCTGTGTGATGTTTGTATCCATGCTCTGATTTCTTTGGCCTCTTTTTCCCTGCGACTCAAGGATGAAAGCATCAATCTTTTATCCATCTTAGAAACTTTTGGAATTTCATCAGATTTAAATTCCTTTTCCCAGTCAAGAATAAACATTTTTTTTTTAATTGATTGTCTTATTCTACTAATGAATCAATCCTTTAATTTAAGTTTGTAATTTCTTGATAAAATCTTGATATTTTATCCATCTTGTATATAAATTTGATTGATATTTCCTTAAAATTAGGCGAATATGTAAAGCTTGCTCCTTAAAAATTCCCAAACTTTGTGTTGCTTCTAAATTTTGATTGAGTTGATTATGAAGAGATTCAATTTTCTCTTTCAAGGTTGTGATCATAAGCTTATAATTGTTTTGTACTTCTTCCTTCCATATGGGGGTTTTCTCTTCATGTAATTTCTTCATTTCCTGAATTTTCTGTTCATGTTTTGCATATGCCTCTTTCAATTCATTTTGAAAATTCTTCTGTAGATTTTCCCTTTCTACAGTGAATCCTTGAACTAGAGTTACAAAATACTTCTGCCAATTTTCTTCATTGAAAAATTCACTTTTCTTCATTTTTTCCTATAAATTTTTAATCTTCTGCAAACTATTATAGTATGAAGCTGCAAGCTCATTTAAATGATATTGATTGTAATTAACAAAATCTCCTAAAGCCTGAGAGGATTCTTGATCTTTTTCTTTTATATCTCCCTGAATCTGCCAACTGAATTCAAAAATAGTCTTCAAAGCATCATGTTTCCTTTTCTTTGTTCTCCTGACAACTGATTTTAATTGAGTATAAAATAATAATCCGTCAAAGAAGGAATTGTATTTGGAATTGCCTCTAACTCATAAATTGGTTTAAACTGAAAATGGTTCCCAAGGAATCTTTGTAGAAATGGGTGTCGATGATGTTTGAGGAGATGTAGTAGATATAATATCCATTTTTTCCTCATTTTCCTTGGTGGTGGTTTTAGTGGATACTTGTTTTTATTTATCCTCATCTACCTCCATTTTTTTGACTACTGTAGTTTCTGGTTTCTTTTGCTCTATTTCCTCACGAGAATTAATCGAAATAATTTCTTGTTTAATTTTTTTTTTATTTATATTTATATTTTTATTATTATTTATTTTTTTCATTTTCATTTTTATTATTTCATTTTTATTTTATTTTATTTTTTATTTTTATATTTATATTTATATTTTATATTTATATTTTTATTATTTATATTTATTTTTTTAATTTATTTTATTTTTTAAATTTAAATTTATTTAAATTTAAATTTTTATTATTATTATTTATTTTAATTTTAATTTTATTTATTTATTTTAATTTATATTATTTTTTTATTTTATTTATTTTCTTTTCTTTTTTGGAGTTTTGGTTGTTCTTGGACTTTCCTGCTTCTCCTTCAGACTTTTCATTTTTGTGATCTCATCTTCTTTACCTATGACAACAAAATAATATGTTTTCTCAATTTCAACCTGTTGTCCCTTTTGAGAAACAATAGAAGGATCTGAAGTGATTTGGTTGAAATTAAACTGAAAAAATTCAGAAGTCTTTAACTGTTCAAATGAAATGTTGAGATGGAGACCCTTTTCTTTTAGGAAATTTGCCAACAATTTCCCCAATTTCTTTTAATTTTTCTCTTGTTTCACTATTTAAGAGTTTGCCTCTTTCAACGAACTGTTGAAAGTCATCAATGTCTATAAACATATCATTAAGAGGGGGTTTCTGATGATTTTTTTTTTAATAGAATTGACTTCTATATATTGTCTGCTAATCATTCCACTAGGATCATAGTTATAATGAGGAAAATAAAATAACCAAACTTCTTGAAGCTCATCATATTCTTTGAATCCATGCCCCCTGTTTCGGATACTTATGTCACCAAAGTTGATTGGAAAATTAGGCCAAATTTTATTTTGCAGCTGAAACCAGTTTTTTGAATGGCATTCAAAACAACTTAATTAGCTACTTCTCTCAGAGCAAGCCTTTCTGGGATATATCGGGGTAGAAGGTGGGGACCAACCTCACTTCCAAAAAAATTGACATAGGAAAATAATTCCTCCACAAACTAGTGACCGATTTATTTTTTCTAAGCCTTCTCTCAAACTCTGACAAATGTTGGAAGGTATCGTTCCAAATAGGATTTCACGGAAAGGAATCAAAACATAAAGGCAAATATCATAAAAATAGTATTTAAAATTAGACTCCCATAGAATAGAAGCATAATTTTGAATGGGTAGCTGTTGATCAGACGTGTAGTTCCATTTCATGAGTGGGAACGGAACTGAGGCAATAATGATATCTATTAAATAGGTAGACATATAGATTATATGTTTGAATCTAGGGGTAGATGATAATGACAAATTTGATGAATCCACGATATTTTGTGACAAGATCTCAACCCAATTTAGGCATTTCTCCTCATTTAAAATGCTATGGATTATTGGGATCCATTTAATTTTGCAATGCTCAGGATCTTTTTCCCCATATAATCTAGTTAACATTTTAATAAAAAAATAACATGCTTCTTTAAAATAGCTATGGGATATTCCTTTTTTTCTTTGAGCTTGAAACCTTGCTCTTCTTCCCTCAACCAATCTTCAGTTACTATATCATAATTCTCTGCACATTTATTCAAGACAACACTTCGAAACATATTAAGGAAGTCATCATTATGATAGATTTCTGAGGACTGAGCTTGTATATGGCTGATAAGACTTCAATTTTCCAGGAGGCTATGGCAATTTTTTGATGGTATGATATTGTTCAGGTTGTAATATCAATGTGAGAGAAAATCCATGAAACCATGTCATAATAAGGAAACATTCTAGCCCCAACTACTACTTTATGTAACTCTGTTGCTCTGGTTGCTTCAAATAAATTGTTCTCTGTTTGAGAAGCTCTTGTGTTTTTTAACCATTCTGTTTCCTCAAAGAAATCAAATATCTCCTCCTAGAACATCATACCTTCTTTTTGTGTTTTGTAAGTTGAATCTGAGATGAGGAATGGGTTGAAGCTGACTTGCTCTAGTAATAGATCATCCATCTCCTTAATTTTTTCCCTAATTTTCTATATTTGTTGCTTTGATGCTGGAGATTTTCCCATTTTCCTCATTTTATGACCCATGTATAAAAAATAGAGCATATATAAGTTTTCCTTATTTAAAATTTGAAATTGAATTTAGGAATTTGTATAATAACATCCCGATTACACAAAAAAATTGAAACTGGTACTCTGTTCCCTTAATTCAATCTTTCTTCGAACCAACCTTAAGAAAACAACATGCAGGCAGAACACTCTAAAATCTTAAGAATTTATCTAGAAATACGAGAAAATCATGAATAAACATGTTCATTAATTTCTCGTAAGCAAGTCATCTTTTTTCTTTTTGTGAATCGAGAAAGGATCTGAGAATTTATTATTGATTTAACAAACAATCAATTGAACGCGAAACACAAAAATTTGAAAATCTATATAAAAAGTGGATTGCACGCAAATAAAGAAAAATAATATTTTATTCGGACAATCATATAATCGGGGGGTTGGGTGATTTTTTTCATTGATTTATTTCATCTTGACCTCGACTATACCATAGTCGGGTAGTTGTGCAGTGAGGAAGTCGGGTGGTCCGATTATTGGCATATTATTTATAAAATTTTGGTTGTCGGCCCGACCTGCTAGTCGGGTGTTCGAAAGGTCAAGTAGTCGGGCGGTTGGGAATTTGTATTTTTATTGAAAAAACCTTTTATGAAACCGACTTTTGACTTAAGAATTCATTTTTTTTTACTATTTTGGATAAATAAAAAATTTATTTAGTGTCTTTTGTTTTTATTCATTTTTCCTATGTATAAAAGAAAATAGGGTTATTGTAAACCTGACAACAAGTAGATGGTACACTTTAGACATGTAAAACATCATTTGGATGGAAATAGCTTGGGATTTATTCTCCTTAGTTTTTGCTTGATAGGATTTTCATTTTACTTTAAGGGTATAATGTGCTGAATTATACTTCTATCATATACCCTTAAATATTCATATCTCCATACAAATACAAACCCTAGCCTAGACTACACTTTCCTAGGATAGGCTAGTGTTTTGCCTTTTGGACCCCTTACCCTCACTCATTCCCTAAAATTACACCTCCCTATATTACCTAACATTTATCTATACCCCCCTAAATTTTTCTAAGAATTTAGACACCCTCAAAACCCTTAATCTCCCTTCATTCCTAAAGCTACCTTAAAACCCATGTTTTCCTAAACTAAACCCTAATTTCCCTTCCTAGTGAGCTAGGGTTTCACAATGGATCCATAGACCACAACCAATGATTAGAGGAAGCATAAATGATGTGAAGTAAAAAAGGTCTCAAGAGGCAAAAAGAGCAAGAGAGTGAGCTATCTCCTCCACTAGGTCAAAGGGACATTGACAAATCATTTGTTGCACATAGGGACAAATTTTCTTCAAAATATGTTTCTAACCAAATGGAGATTAATTTTACAAAAGTGAAAAAGGTTTTTGTCAATGATAGGCAAAGACAAAAAAACCTCCTTCAGTTTATGCATAGGTATTATTATTGGAGAGAAATTCCCAAAATATAGTTGCTACAGGAGAGTTGTTGCACTTATGAAGTAGTCTTGGGGGATTGAAGTTTTAGGTGTCTTAGAGCAGGTGTTTGTAGTGCTTGACGACTCTATTGTGTATCATACATACATATATTTACAACCATACCACTTCTAGCCCAAAAATCATTTGGGAAGGCCTGCATACACCTTCTCAAAGACCACATTGCGTTTTTGCTGATAGCACGCTTCGCTTTTGCAATTTTTGAGCGACTAACTTCAAACTTGGATTCTGAATAAATGGGAAAGTATTTTTGAAAAACTGGAGGAATTTTGTGTTCATAACATACCAAGCAACAAAAAATTCTCTCACTTTTGTATAACGTTTTACGGTTAGAGAGATATGGCTCCATCTTTTAGACCTATTTTTGCAGAAAACCCAGATCTTTTGGCAATTTTTGAAACAATTACTAGGTCAAAAACGCAGTGTGCCCCACGTTATGCTTTTGATGGGGGGCTCCAAATGATTTTGGTTTACATATTTGCATGGAGTGCCACCCCCCTCGCCCGCCCATGTCCCCGGCCAACGACCAAAGGATGGGGCAATAATTTTTTTATTTTTTTTTCTAATATTAAAAAAACTAATATTTTATTTTAAAAATGTTTTTAATAATTAAAAAAAATAACAACTAAATTTATAAAAAAAAGCAAAACTCTAATAATATTAAAAAAAATAAATTTAAGTTAAAAATTTTAATAGTTTCAAAATATATATTTTAATTAAAAAAATTATAACTTTATTAATAAGGTGTTAAAATTTCAATTAAAAAAAGCAAAACATTTAAAATATGAAATATATAACAAAAAACAATAAATATATTTTTTTCTTCTAATTGAACTATCTTTTTTTTTTTTTTTTTTTTTTTTTTTTTTCATGCAAGAATTTTAATGCTCCCAAAACGAAATTAAAAAAATATAGGAAAAAAAGTAACACCCATTTTTTATTTCAAAAACCTAAAAATTAAAAAAATTCTTAATTTTTTTTCCTAAAAATCCTTCAATTTTTATTTTTTTCCCTACAAAAAAAAGAAAATTATGTGAATTTTCCCATAAAACAACAAAATTTCCCCAAATTCCTCTTTAAATAGTCAACATAGAAAGAAAACTAACCTTTAAAATGCGTAAAACTCCCGTTGAATGTGCGATGACAATGGAACTCCTCCGCAAAATCACTCCAAACTTTTTAACAAGACCCAAAAGACTTGATGTGATGTGATGAATAGAAACAATGAATTTGATTTTATAGCGATGATTGTGTGATTGCTTTAGCGTTTATTGAATGTGGTATTAAACTTAAAATTAAAAAAAAAAAATTATAGTTATATTATAGCTTTAGCTTAGTTTTCATTCATTGCGAGATAAAAATAAAATATTAATTACAAAAATTAATTTAGTTACATTGTCAATGTTAAATAATTTAAATAGAAAATATTTTAATTTTGAAGAAATTATTTCTGTAAATATTTTGAATAGAAACTAGGGTGAAATTTTTCAGAACCAAAGTTTAGTAACATGTTTTCAGGTAAATTATAGATGAAAATTTTAGAGGGAAATATTTCAAAATGAAATCTTTTGAGGGAAAATTTTCAGCGAAAGTTTTTGGGGGAAACTTTTGAGGGAAATTTTTTGGCGATTTTTTTTGGGGAAAACCTATAGGGAAATTTTCAATCTCTTAGCTATAAATTATTATTGGGAGAGAGAGCATTTGTATCATTCAACATCTTCTGGTTGAAGGTCATGGATTCTTCTGATAATGAAGTTTTTCTTTCTTTAGCATTGACATCTTCGTCATGCAATAACTCTATTCATTTTGATGAATGTAACAGGAAATATTTTGTAGGTTTTAACCCTGTACAGAAATTACCTGCATACGAATTCTAAAACACAGAAAATAGACAATGTAAGAGCATAACACATAAGACACATATACACAGAGATTTTCTCCTCGATCCCAAAACCAGGACTATCAGCTTGATTTTTCATTACGTTCCTTTCAATGTTACAATACATATCTATACATGCCGAAGCATCCAATACCATGGATCGAAATCCATCGCATCCAAAACCATGTGCAAAAAACATGAACAAAGGTAGGTCTGCCCAACATAATATAGGGTCCAAAAAACAAAATTTTCTGGGGCGCTGCCCCAGACCCCATACAGGGGGGTTACCTGCACCCCTCAAACCCCCTGTGACCCCCCCACTACGCAATCAGCGCAACGAAGGGGGCGCTTCGCCCCCCCTCTAACTCCCCAGTTAACTACGTGGGCTAGTCGTGGAAAGAATACAACACAACCCAACATTCTGCCACTTGTTGTTTTCTTTCCACAGGGGGCCACAAGAGAGCTTAGGCATTTATCCAGCCCTGCAACGCCCATTTTTTCTCTACACCAAGAGAACTTCTCAGAGCTCACAGATTTTGTCAATGCATCTACAGTATTCTTCAAAGTGTCCACCTTTACGAGCAACACATTTTTGTCTTCTATCTTATCCTTCACAAAGTGATACTGAACATCAATGTAATTTGTCTTTGAATGATATGCAGGGTTCTTTGCCAAGAAAATTGCCACTTTGGCTTGTCACAATCTATCCCCTTATAGCTCCATGTACTAACCCATACTTGAACACAACTCTGCAACCCAACTACTTCCTTGCTTGCATGAGTGGTTGTCATGTATTCTGCCTCTGTAGTTGATAGTGCCACTACAGATTGTTTCTTATTCATCCAACTGACTGCACCTCCAAATAGGTTAAAAACATACCCACTTGCAGATCTTCTCTGATCTAGATCTCCAACCCAGCCTGCATCAACGAAGCCACGAATATCCAACACTCTGTCCAATCTTGGTCTTCTTTGGTAGCACAAACCATAATCACTAGTGCCATGCAAATACCTGAAAACCCACTTCACTGCTCTCCAGTGCTCCCTCCTTGGTTTTGACATAAACCTACTCAATACTCCCACTGCATGTGAAATGTCCAGGGTCTAGTATAGACCATTGCATACATCAGGCTACCGATTTCACTTGCATATGGAACACGGGACATGTCCTCTTCCTCTTCTTGTGTCTTGGGACAATGTTCAACAGATAACCTCACACCTACAGGAATAGGAACCTTCACCAGTTTACTATCCCGCATATTAAACCTCTGCAATATTATCTCAACATACTGCCTCTAGTTTAACTAGAGCTTCCTCTTTTCCCGATCTCTTTTAATTTCCATGCCCAAAATATAGTTTGCAACACCAAGATATTTCATGTCGGATTTGGAGGACAATTGGGTCTTCAAATCCTGGATAATTGCTTTGTCATTTCCAACCAACAACATATCATCCACATATAAGACTAGGGTCACCAATTAATTTAAAATACACACAGTGATTTGCTTTGCTTTTGGTGAAGCCAAGTCGCCGTATAAATGTATCAAATTTCTGATACCACATCCTTGGTGATTGTTTTAACCCATACAAAGACTTCTTTAACTTGCATACCAGTTCTTTCTTACCCTTCACCGCAAAGCCTTCAGGTTGCTTCCTATAGATCTCCTCTTCTAGATCCCTGTGAAGAAATGTTGTCTTCACATCCATCTGTTCTACCTCAAAATCAAAAGCAGTAACAACGGATAAAAGTAATCTAATAGAAGTCACCTTGGCAATAGGAGAAAAAATATCACCAAAATCAATTCCCAACACCTGGGAATAACCTTTTTCTACCAATCGAGGTTTGTATTTCTCTACCTTTCCTTCTGCATTTGTCTTCTTCTTGAACACCCATTTGCTGCCAATGGGTTTCCTTCCAATCAGAAACTCCACCAAATCCCAAGCCTCATTTTTGTGCAAAGATGTCATTTCATCAACCATGGCCTCTTTCCAGAGTTTTCCATCCTCTGAATCTACTGCTTCCTTGACAGTTCCGAGATCATCATCAGTAACAGATAATGAAAAATTTGAATAGAAAGCAAATGGACTATACCTTTCAGGCTGCCTTCTTTCTCAAAATGATCTTCTCACTGCCAAAGTTTGTGGCTCTTCATCTTCTGATTCCTCCTCTGCTGTAGAGTCTGATTCTTCCTCCTTTAGCTCAAAATCTATCTTCTCAAGTTCCTTTCATTGGACTTCATGTTTAATAAAATCTTTCACCTCTCTGAACACCACATCTCAATTGTACACAACCTTCCGTGTGACTGGGTTCCAAAGCTTATAACCCTTTAAACCATCCTTATACCCAATAAAGATGCACTTTTCAGATTTACTATCCAACTTGGTTCTTTTCTCCTTTAGAACATGTACATATGCATCACATCCAAATACCCTCAGATGTGAAAGAGAGGGTTTCTTACCAATCCATATCTCTTGTGGAGTCTTATCCTCTAACGCTGATGAGGGTGATCTGTTTTCCAGATAACACGCTGTCTCCACGGCCTCTTCCTAGAATTCCTATCCTAACCCGGCACCACTGAGCATGCTTCTTGCCCTTTTTATCAACATGTTGTTCATTCTTTCTGAAAATCCATTTTGCTCAGGTGTGTATGGAGTAGTCTTCTACCATGCTATACCACACTTCTTACAGAATTCTTCAAATTCTTTACTGCAAAACTCTCCACCATTATCTGTCCTCAACACCTTTATCTTCTTCTCTGTCTGGTTTTCCACCATAGCCTAAAATTCTTTAAACATGTCAAAGACTTCAGATTTCTTCTTAAGGAAATATATCCATGCATTCCTTGAGAAGTCATCTATAAATGATACATAGTACACAAACTTACCTAGTGATGGAACCTTCACAGGTC
>APFE030126363.1:211896-224567 GCA_000404065.3 Pinus taeda
TATATAGTATTAGGTTTTTTCTCATACTTTCTGTGAATGGAACAAGTGAATTTTATCTTACACGCACTAGATTATCGATATGTAATTTCAGTAATTTTGATTTCAAAAGATATTTTAAAGAAATGTAATGATTTCAATTGTGTATTCAATAAAAACAAGATTTTATAATTGAGTAAAATATTTGCCATGCCTGGTGAGAGATTCGCCAAAAAATTATATATACATATCATATTACTGATAAAATCGCCTTCCATTTTTCCTATATACCATGGAGATTCGCCCATTTATTATATTTATAAATTTAGGGGGGGTTCTTAAAATTTTCCCTGGCCACAATTGATGAGCAGTCAAACAACTTAAGCTTGGCTAGTTCATATTTGAATTTTATGTTTTAGAGATAGAGAATAAAATCTGACGAAACAGTGTAATCTTGACAGATAAGTAGATAGGTAGAGTAAATAAAAGGAGCTCAATAGTCTAATCTAAGCCCTTGGATGTAATAAGTATATACTTAGGTAGGGTTGCCATGTAAAAGAAAAGGAAGATTTGATAAGGGTTTTCTAGTCTAAGTGTACCCAAATAAAGAAGAAAAAATGCTAAGTTAAAGTAGTTAGGGTAGGTAGATGATGTTACAGAATCATATGTGATGGATAATGTCTCTATATGTGTTAATCTTTCACTTTCATCACAAGGCTAAGGCATACAGTACATTGAAAGCATTTCAAACAAAGCAAAGTCAGAATAATTAACTCCCCTTCTAATTTTCCCTAATTATTCACTAATTTCCCCTAAGTACTAAGGTATTTGCTAAATTGGAGGGGCTCAGAGCATTTCTCTGACTTTTGGAGGGACTGAACCCTCAGCCCAATAATTTGAAATCCTAAGTATTGAAAACCATCATTCATTCATTTTCATATGTCTTTTCCTAAATTAAAATCCTATTTTACTTAGGAAAAATACACAATATTACATAAAACCCCTTTTTTCCACTTAAGCCTAAGTTAAATGTACAATCTAATGTTTTACTTAGTGCTTTTGTCCACATTGTTTCATATTAATTTCTAACTTATATTATATAACTCCTGAAAAGGTTCACCCTTTCCCGTATTATTTAAATATATGTAAAAACCCCGAAATATTAATATCTCGCCCCATTGGTTAATTATAACCATAAGTATGTTTTAACTAGGATTAACTAGTTAACCTGTAACTAGTTAATAGCCTAATCCCCGCACTGCATAAAAAGTGATTAATTAACCCTCACAGTTAATTAATAACCTCCCCATCCATTCACAATTACCCCGATACGATTAATTAATTTTTTAATTGTGTTGGGCCCACCGCAGTTAAACTCCGTCGCATCATGCCTCCCGTCCACCGTCCGATCACGCCCCCATCATCCAATGGTTGTTATTGATATTGCATGACCCTTGGTGACTGTGCATTAACACGTGATCACCAAGCGATTTTTACACCGTATCACCGCCACACATCAACCAACCAATGGAATCGTTGGTCCAAGGTCCATTACCGCCCTTCTCCAAAAGCGATGCGATAGATCCCGCTTACCCCCTGCCTACTACGCGATAGACCATCTACTGTACAGTTCACGCCATATTTTAAATTTTGCCCGTTAAAGTTCAAACCCCAAGAACCCAAGTTTTCTTGTCCTTCACCCATTCTACTATGTGAACTTATCTAACCCATCTGTGCCACCTGAAGCCTCTGTTAACCGATTCGAGCATGGTTTACCTCCCTGTTGTGGCCACCAACAACCCCCCTCCTTATGAAGTGTTATTGCTAATACTAAATAAGTGGGGACCCTCAGTAAAAATCTAAAAAAAAATCAATTAGTGTTATATTTCCTTTTAGATGAAACTTACATCATCATGGACTTAGGAAAATACCTTGAAGAATCTAAAAAAACCTAAGTTTCATAATGAAGAAAGTAAAATTCACTCCTTAAGAGATATCGCACACTCAAAGAATGATAGGGTACCTTCTAATGAGTTAAAATGATAAAAAACGTGAAACTTCATCGCATCGCATACATTAAAGAAACACTCACATTGAAAAACTTTAAAAATCGTTGATATGCGATATCGCATATCGCGCATCGCAAAAATCACATGAATTACACATAAGGATTATAACGATTTGCGATATTGTGATACAGCGATACTGCGATACTGCGATACTGCGATGTTGCAATATTGTGATACTGCGACCTTGCGATAGAACAGCACGATGAAATTGTGATATTGCGATACACCGATCTGCGATATCGCAAAGAAAAATCGTAGGACCTCTCCATCGCAATTGGTTCTGGCTCATTATTCGAGAAAATTTTTTAAGCCAAGAATTGGTCATGCATTTTAATGCGAATTAATGAGTTGTTGCCAGTTGTTAATGAAGTATGGTGTTGTGTTTTTCGAAGAACTAGTTCATGTAAGGTGGCATGTTTTGCATATCTTCGGCATTTAAAGTTTTCTTGTCATTATTTTTTATCATTACTTCCACCTCAAATGTAAACTGCAGGAAAGAAGGACGAAGTGTTATACAGGGAAATATGCAGAAAACTATGAGGAGGAAAGGCAACACTCCAATGTCCATTTTGGAAGGCACAACTAATCCACTTAAGGGAGAAAAAGAGCCGCAGAACTCTTCTGATGCATCCATCACAAATTTCTCATATACATCCATGGTTGAATGGGTACTGAACGATGCTGATACCAGAAATAGACAGTTTAATTCTCAGGGTCAAGAGCTCACAGAATCACTATTTTTATAGATTTTGAGTTGTATACCCAATGAGAGAAAAAGGCGCAAGAGGCGACAAACGCATTAGGGAAGCCCGGATCAAGAAACAGAGGCAGTTTCCGATGCGTGATTAGCATCACTGAGAAAACTTGATCGAAAAGGAAGGTTCCTAATTACTTAGTCACCTGCAAGCCCCAAAAATTGCAAGAAAGCAGCGATAGAAACAAACTAGAAATAGAAGACTAAAGGAAAAGCAGAAGCAATCCAAGGGTTAACCAAGTTGAAATGGGATTTTTACCAGGTATACATGGTAATGTCACATATTCATTGGATGACTCTCAAGTATATCATCAATTTTACTAAGAAGATAGTGCCAGCTCTTGTCGATTATGTTTGCTTAACTCAACCAAAGACGAAAGATAATCAATTGACTCCACTCAAGAAAATATTGAATGCTTGCGACGTTAAGGAGCAAATTTAGAAATAGTTAGATATTAGGTTTAATTTTAGAAATAGTTTTGCTTAGAAATAGGATGGTCATTTAAACCGAATCCTCAATTTCTGTAAATAAGTTATTTAGTTAGTAGTATTTAAAACCTTCTCATGCATTTAGAGAATGGTCCAGAAATTTACCAAAAACTTGTCTGTTACACAAAAATATCGTCACCTTGATTATTTGTAGTCAGTATGGGTCTATCACTACCTATACCAGCCTCTTAAGCAAGTCTTAGACCTCAGACCTTCAAAACAAGCTTTGGAAATGAGAGAAAGACATCAAAAAGCAATGTAACTCTGGTTCCGCACTTTCTCTCATGTTTGCCTGCGGGACGCACCCTTTGTTCAGAGTACCTGCGTACTTATACGCTCTGTATGTAAAGGGGAGGGTGCGTGCCCCTGTGAAAGTCAAAAGGCGCAATTTTTATCTTAAAAAAACTCACTTTGGGTTAATTCTAGATGTTTCTAGAAGGAATTTTGACGTGGATTGTTCGCTCCAAAGTGGTTCATGCATCCCAAAAGAGAAGGAGCTAATCCCTTGTTAGGAGGAGCTATCCCTTTGAAGGAGGATTCTATCCATTTGAAGGAGGACCTAGTAACTTCCCTCCATTGCACTATAAATTGAGGCATTGGGTTAGTGGTTAGAGAGGTTAGAAGCTGAACATTTTTTAGGGTAAATGCTGGTGAAATAAAGACTTCCTATTTGAGCTTAAGAGGAGAGATCACATACCTTTTTGGCTTCATTGGGGAGTGAGTGAAGCTTGTCAAAGTAGAGGAGACTTCTTGTTGGACCCTGGGAGGAGCTTGTACAGCGTCAAGGCAAACGTTGTAAGGTTCTTCTCCTTTTGAATTAATACAATCAACCTCATTTTTCTCAACAAGTATCTCATGTTATTTGTTTCATGGACTCCTTGACTTTCATGTTAAATATGTTTTATAATATTGGTTATTTAGGTGCTATTTAATCGTTTGCCTTGTTTGTGCTTGCAGGTTTGTGACAAAGGAATTTACTTGGATCAAAGGAGCGAAGGCATCCCCAAACTTGTGTTGGACATAAGGTACGCCTTAAACACACTTGTTTGCTATTATTTATAAAAGCACATTTAGAGAAAGATAGTGTCTGGTTGGTTTGCTTGTCATTAGGTCTTCTTTAGATTCTAGGAAGGTCTATTGTGTCCACAAGATCGACTCATTCTGCGTGACAGTTCTGAAACATCGGCTATAATAGTTAAATTTGTGGGCCTTCCTCTATCAAACAATAAATATAGTTTTCAACATCAAGAATTTCTTCTACTAAGGTGGTGATCCGACTTACATCTTATCACATAAGGCACTCCAAATATTAGGATTATAAAATATTAATCTTGTTGCTCTAAACATTAAGGAGTGAGGTCAGATATCAAAATCCTCCTTCATAGATAATTATTTAATGCATGTTAGATTCTTTCTTTCCCAAACGAAGTAGATTAGAGATTATGATTCAATAAAGAGAAGTTCTCACAATGGAAGCAAAGAAGGGAGATGGTCATTCTTTTTTGCAATGGTGCTTCCAAAGGGAATCCAAGGGCAATGAGAGTAGGAGGGGTATTAATAAACCTATATGGATCAAGGAATTTGAATTTTCATGGGGATTAAGACACAACTAATGACCAAGATGAATATTTTTCTTTATTCATAGGGATTCGATTAGGAAGCTCAAGGTAGATTTGAAAATTGGTGGTCCTAAGAGTCTCAAAGATTATCATCAAAGATATGCAATATCACGAAGAAAACATTCACCTACAAATGGTTCAAAAATTTGTTAAAGTTCAACAAGAGATTCTAAACTTTGAAGAGATAAATTTTTTCCACATCCTTAGGATACATAATGGAAGTGCTCACTCTCTGGACACAGAGGGGTCCTCGCTATTGCAAGGATTTATCCTCACCTATTTTTGAAAACAAGATATCCACCTTGATTAAGATTTCTTATTTGTCATGAAATTAATTTTCAAAACTTATTTTTTTCTCTCAATTTATTTCCACCCACTTGAATCATACAATCTTTATGTCATCAATTTTCCATATGTTGCATCTACCCTTGAACTCCCTCCATTATGTCACGGGCGAATTAAATTACCTCGGTTGGGATTTAAATTCTTCATTTATCTTCCTCATGGTTAATATGATTATCTTCGGTGGATAACCTCCACTATGCATTTGATGGGAAATACTGTCTAGTTTCTTAACTTAAAAATCATAGTCGATTATGCCATGACCGTGCTTGAATTTCTTTGTTTCCACTATCAATATCTTTTGTGGATTTTGACGGGCTTGAATGGTCTTTCCCATCCTCAATGCAACCCAGATATGATCCAATCACTTTGGGTTTCGTATTATGTTTATCTGCCTTATAGGCCCCACTTCTTATCATTTGCTTGTTTTGGTGTATTCCACTGTCTGCAATTTTGGGTTCTTCTTCACTTGTATCCTCTTGTGGCTTGCCCAATCAGGTACCCAAACCCAAATTTTGGATCTCTTGAATCTTTCCTTCCTTTCAGGCACAATGTGGTGTAGAGTTCCTCCCCCACCTAACTTTGGAAATTATGTAAGTAATCCTCATTTGAAATTGGAGGTAAAGAGGCATAACATCGAATTGGAGTAATTGAGGTCTATATAATCTACCTAGAACCAATTTTGAGACCAAGATATGAATCTTATCTTTAGCATATTTTCATCTTTTGGAACATAGATATCCTTGTTGAAAAATTAAAATATTTCAATGAAGAAAAAAATTGCAAACCTAGTCTCCCCCTCCCCAACACAAAGACAATCTTCCAAAGGCTCTCATATATTGGTTGAAGAGGATACAATTAATTTAAGAGAAGTGGAAGCAAGGGTAGTACCAATCAATTGAAGAATAGATCTAAAGAGAACAACATTTGGTTAACTTAGATATGAAGCTGTAAAATATGATACATATTTAATGTTTTCTACAGTAGTTTACTTGACGACACTTATGTTAGGTTTTACACTAGTTGTTTCTTCAGGAAGTTAATTGTCGTCCAATCCCCTTTTTGTACAAGGAGGACATATAGTTATATTATAAATTTTGTAATGAATTGATTTCAACTTATGTACTTGTTTTGCACTCCTTTTTCCATCCCTTTATCAATACAAAACCCAATCACTTATGTAAACCAGAAAAATAATTAAGATAAAATATTGTTATGATACTACTCCAAATTTAATTAAGAAAGTATGGGAAATTTGAATTCACAATTTAAGAAGTTATAATACTTTAACCACACAACAAAAATAGATAAGAAAATTTTCCATTTCTTTGGTACTAAGGATGTGTTCACCAAAGAAAATACAAGTTTGCAAGCAAAAGCATTATAAATATGAATTTTTATTTTATTGTTGCAATTTGATTGCATTGACATGTTGGGAAAGGCAAGTTGTAGCTAGGCTTTGAGACCTAGCCGTTCCCATGTCGCTGCCATGACTCAATAAGTTACTTCTTATGGTGTATTAATACCCATGGGATAATAAGCCTATATGGCCAAGGATCTCCCTCTAGTGTCTCAAATCTAGTAAGGTATGTTCCCCTCCAAGAAACACCCTTGGTATAATAAAATTTGAATGTGAAATTATTTGAGGATGCACTAGAGTCCGACATGAAGACTAAAATTCCCTTTATAGCCACCCAATATCCTTTCAAATGAACTTGCATGATTAAGGAAGCGTCTGATCCAAATGGAAATTGGCATCCACCCATGATATTCATCGACCCATGGTATTCATCCACTCATAGAATATACCCATGCTATTATAAGTTGCATCAACCCATGTTATTCATCCACCCAAGGTATTTATCCACCCATGGAATTTACCCAGGATATTGTAAGCGGCATCCACCCATGGTATTCATTCACCCATGGTATTTACCCATGGTATTGTAAGTAAGATCCACCCATGGTATCTACCCACCCATGGAATTTATCTTTAGTATTATAACTAAAAAAAAAAACTATAATGAACAAGTCACATTTTGTAAAAGGACAAATTGTCCACCACAATGTAATTTTTACAATTATTCTCTATTTTAATAAAAAATTTCATGGTGGTTTTGTTTAATGTGTGTTCTCCTATTTTCTTTTGGAATTTCAAATTTTCAGATCTTGGGGGCCTCCCCCCAAGACCGATTTCAATTTTTTAGATCTTTGGGGTCTCCCCCCAAGATCCAAATCAGTGGTATCAGATTTAGGTTACGACTCCATGAGTATAAGGGTTTGATGCATATTTCAGTTTCAATTTTTTGCACCAATGTTCAACAAACTTCATGCATGTGCTACGACTTCCAGAGAGCACTTTCTTGGGCAAAGTGGGAAGATTATTATTATTATTATTATTATTTTCATTTTTTTGTAGGAATTTTTTGGGCGACGAGTTTGCATATCAGATATGAAACTTTCAGTGCAAAACTTACAAAACAAATAACATATATGGATTCCTTGTGAAAAAATACCGAAATTCAAAAAAAAAATCAGCTGAATCAGAGTCCAGATGAGGGAGATATCGCTGATTTAAAATCAACTGTGCTGCAGAAATTTTTTTGACAACAATTCGTGGATGACAACTTTCCTATCATTTTTTTTTTGTTTTTTGTGCAGAATTTAAAAAAAATGATTGCATATTTGAGCTCCTCTCGAAAAATCACCCAATTTCATTAAACAATTAGTCAAATCAGAGTCTAGATGAGGGAGATATCGATGATTTAAAATCAATTTTTTTCAGAACTTTTGTGACAACGGGTAGTTGCAGTGTGAATATGAGTTTCCAGAGTGTCCAGATAGGAATTTAAATTACATGGGCATATGCAGAATGGTTATTCTATTTCCAAAAAAAGTTATAGTAAATATTATGAGTTATATTGATCGGTTTATTCCCATTTTAAATTAGTTTTTATATCTGGTGTAACATTCAAAGCAGATTCTCTTTGGAGATGTGCCCTCTGACCCTGCTTTAGTGGGCACCTGCTTCAAATTCATCAGTTTTAGCATAACAACATACATATTGGGTTCTTTGGAGATGTTCCCTCCCACCCTAGGCTATGTAGGCACCTGCTACTTCATCAACAATCAACATCACAGTTATGGGTCAACTACACAAAATCCTTGTCATCAAAGTCCATTTGCTAGGCCGCACACTGTTAGTATTACAGTTTCTCACAAGCATTACAGGGTGTCTCTATCCTTGGATATTCGTTTGTTATAGTTATGGGTCATCCACAAACCCACACTTCATTGAATTCCATTTACTAGGCCACACACTGTTAGTATCACAATTGGTCACAAGCATTATAGGGTATCTCTATCCTCGGATCTTCATTCATCATGATTAAGGGTTAACCACACAAAACCATTCTCTTCAGTGGCTCTTCATATTCAACAATGACTTCTTAGGAGGAAACTTCACGCAATGAGGATCATTGCTTCTTAAGGAGGGAGGAATAATCTAAATGGAAATTGGCATCCACTCAGGATATTCATCGACCCATGGTATTCATCCACTCATGAAATATACCCATGCTATTGTAAGTTGCACCAACCCATGGTATTCGTCCACCCAAGATATTTATCCACCCATGGAATTTACCCATGGTATTGTAAGTGACATCTACCCATGGTATTGTAAGTGAGATCCACCCATGGTATTCAATCACCCATGGTATCTACCCACCCATGGAATTTACCTTTGGTATTATAACTAAAAAAGACTATAAGTAACAAGTCACATTTTGTAAAAGGATAGATTGTCCACCACAATGTAGCTTTTACAATTATTCTCTATTTTAATAAAAAATTTCTTGATGGTTTTGTTTAATGCGTGTTCTCCTATTTTCTTCTGGAATTTCATTTTTTCAGATCTTGGGGGTCTACCACCCCAAGATCCATTTCAATTTTTTAGATCTTGGGGGCCTCCCCCCAAGATCCGGATCATCGCCAATTTCCATCAAAGTCAACCTAGATGCCTCAGACTATACTAGACTCTTTATACAACATACCATAATATATAGGTTCAATGGTCTTTTTCCAAAGCCAATAAACATGCATTAATGCACTTTTCTAACCTAGCAATCATAAATTTAAGACTAGGTGTTTACCATGCACCATATATATTTTTTATTGTGGAATTTGACTTGGCTAAAAACATATGTCTCATCCTCAATTTAGACCTGTGGTCATGTGGTAAATTGGGTCTAGGCATGAAGCCATGGTTCCCAACTTTCAAATCCTCTTCAAAAACCCTCTAGATTGCCTTGGTTTGGGTAAGACACTGCAATATCCCTCTTTAGTGATTGAGCTTTGTATCATAGGAAATGCCATTGGAAAATCACACTTTCAAAGCATATACATGGATAAAAATCATATGATCACATACAACCACATATAGTAGGCACAAAACTGACCAAATAATTTCTAACGAAAATAAATATGGTTTCTAAATATTATTCTTAATCATAACCTCTAAGCTACATGTATGTAGCTTTATGTTGTTGGCTTGTTTTTGGAATTAGTGATGTTGCAACTCATTTTCCCACCATTAAAGACAACCACCTTTCAAGTTGATCACATAAACAATCCATTTGATGTTTGGGAGCAATGGAAGGGCATAATGTAATAGGAAAAGTACCTCAAACAATATATTTTTCTATTAGGTAAACTTGACTAGGGAAAAGAGTGAAAGTTGACTGGGTCAAATAGTAGTGGTTAGTGTACCCATGGTTTTCTACCCACATAATTCATGTAAAAAAGGCTCGGTGAAGACTCTATTGTAATAGGCTAGGGAGGTGAGAGGTGAAGGCTCACTTGAATGACTTGGCCAAGTTTTGGCAACGGGATCTAATGGAATTCCATTAGCTAGGTTTTTCCCCAGAGTTGGGATTTTTCCAGGGTAAAATTTGCGTGCATTGTGTTTATGTTTTGTGTTTTTTTCTTGGTTGGTTTAATGCTATTCTTAGTAAATCTATTTCTCTCTTGTTAATTTTAAAAATTGGTATTAGATCCAAGTGTTGGCTTTACGGGGGTGCCTTTGTTACTAAGGGTTTATTTTGCATGGTGAGAAAAAATTGTAAAGACTCAATTTTAGAAATAACGAACAAAGAGGAGAGTACAATGGAAAGTTTGGGATTGGTGCCTTCATGCATAAGTTAGTTGAGGATATGAGTTCAGTAACCAAGGAGAGATTGGCATAAAAAATTGAGGCCAATCCAAGGAGAAAATCACAAAATCTATGTAGAGATTAAGCTATGTACTGTTTGGGACATTGGCCTTCATTTAGTGGAGAAAGGAGCCAAAGTGGTCGATCAAGGCACCACAAAGGAGGTGGCCTCGCATGGTGGCTAGTGAATGGATTAGCTTGATATTTTGCATAGACAAGTTGGTGTAATATCTCCAACTAGAATGGCATGAGTCTTTTGTGATCTATTCGAGGAAGGTGATTAAGAAATCGTCCAACTGCTGAGGTGCATTATGCAAATTGTTGAGCAACATATCATAGATAAATGTGTAGGTATACATACTGTTCTAGCTAGATATACATTTGTACGAAATGATAAGGTTGGCCACGTGAATTGAACCTCAGATGTCACTTTCAAATGCAAAGTTTTACACTTATGGCCAATGATGGGCGATTTTCACTCAACAAATGATTATAAAGGGAGTAGTTCTCGGGATCACGATAAAACTCATTCGAATATGCATGTTTTTGTGTTGCACAATGGTTGTTTCTAATGGATACTTGTTTTGGGTTGCACATATCAATTTTTAGGCTACAATGATTAGCAGAGAACTATAGAAACCCCTGATTAGGGAACGAATCCAATGGTGGTCACACAGACGAAATTGCCGGTAAATTCTGGTGTTCGACCTAGATGATGGGGGGCATGCAGATACCCTGGGTATAAGCGTTAAGGGGGGTATGGGTTAGAGTGAGTGTGGATGACTCACTTGGCTGGTTTGGTCGGATTTAGTCAAGGGAAACCCCAAGTCAAGGTTTAAGGGGGGAATGTTAGGTAAACTTGACTTGGGGAAAGAGTCAAAGTTGACTAGGTCAAATGGTAGTGGTTTCGAGCATGTAGTTTAGCATACTCATGGTTTTCTACCCATGGAATTCATGTAACGAAGCCTTTAAAATGCTAGGTGAATGCTCTATTATAATAGATCACGAAGGTGAGTAGTGAAGGCTCACTTGGCCGACTTGGTTGGGTTTTGGCCAAGGGATATAATGGAATTCCGTTAGTTGGGTTTTCCTTGCAGTTAGAGTTTTCCCAAGGTAAATTTTATGTGCATTGTGTTTATGATTTGTGTTTTGTTATTGGTTGGTTTAATGTTCCTCTCTAAATCTATTTCTCTCTTGTTAATTTTAACATTATCCTTGCTAGAAGATTCATTAGCTGTAAAAAAATCATCTAGAAGGCCCACTAAAGAAAATGAGAGAACATCATTAGGAGGCCCACCATGTTTTGAAAACCCTTAGGTAGGGACAAAAAATTATACAAAAGATACAAATGTGCAACAGATTTTGGGATCTCGTGATATACATAAAAAGAATTTGTTAGTCCCTTCAACCACCCAAACCTAAAAAACAATTAAGACTTAGATTGTTAAAAATTAGTGCCAATGAGTAAAAGAGGCAAAGGAAGAGGAATAAGTCACACAAACTATGATATAATAACCAGATAATTTGATAAAAGAAAAACCATACAAAAATGATATTAAAACAGAAAAAAGATACATCATGAATGCTAAAAGTGACATTTAAACACTAGAACAAAAATACACATTATGAATGCAAGTACTAGTCATGCGTGGCCAAAAAACCCATGAAAAATGAACAAACCTTACAAAAAAAACTGCACAAACCCCGACCATAAATTTTGACAAAAATAATTATACACCTCAATAAAAATTATTTTATTTATATATTTTATTGATTATGAAATAATAATTTTGCAATTTTTGTTATTTGTTTGTTTGTTATACAAACACCTTGCAATACATTAAAATACTATATATAATATAATTAAAATAATATTGTTTATTTGTTTGTTATAAATAATTTTGTGCCATCATTCTTAACGATAATTATTACTTAAAAAAAATTAAGATTGAAATAAAATAAAGTTTCTTTTTAATAAGTGTTGATAATCATGACATTGTTTACTATCCCCTAAGATCAACATGGCTTATTAAATATATTTTTTAAAAAGTCAATTTAATAATGGAGTATAATGAAAATAAAATATAAAATTCATCATAATGGTGTTATATCAAAGAGACTTGAATAATGATTAAATTATAAAATTATGTAAAAGTCTAACTTACATTATTAAGAGATAGATATATTAAATAAAAATAAAGTCATTTTTA
>APFE030126363.1:224577-236478 GCA_000404065.3 Pinus taeda
ACTATCGTTCCATGCATTCAATATTATGAGGGTTTGTCGAGTTCTTAAAGTACCTGTAGATTTTCCGTTACCGAATGTAATTTTTTTTTTTGTCTGTGGGTCGCTTCTGGGACCCTTCACTGTTCCCTCGTTCTCGGTTTATAACTCAAATCGACTTCGGTCGTCCGCCTGTACTTGGTTCGCCTTGTCCATTTGCTTTTTCTATTATGTCGTCGCTGTTAACACACTTCACACACGATGGCAAGTTCTATAATAAAAGAATACTCTAAGTTTGTAATTCTGATGGCAGAGAATAATCTTGTGATTCGATTTTTTTACAGTAATGAAGGAAATCAAATGTATGTTCTTCTTTTCTGATAAACAAAGATAATTATTTTTTTCTCTATTTCTTTTTTCGGGGGAGAGAGAGAGCCCGTACAATGATGTCCCTCCTGCTTTTAAATAAAATGTTTTCAACTGTTCTTGGAAAAACTACTTTAACAGAAAGTAACTATTTTGCCAGTTATGAAACTAATTCTAACTGCTATAACTGTAAAGAACTAATTTAGTTAATTTAATCAGTCTCCTAAATAACTGCAACAGATAAAATAATAAAAAAAAACTAAAGTAAAGTAAAATCAAATGACCGACAAGCCCAACACTTGTCCAGCTAAAACGAACAACCATTTGTTTCTGAATTCTTCGTGAGACTGTCAGCCTTTTAAGTCTCCTCAGAGCTGGATGCTCCTGCATCAATTATCATTAATATTAGATTTATATTGTTAATGTCTATTGACATTTTTCAACCACATTTATTAATGTAGTTGTGCATCTAATTGATATATGCTTATTAGCATATGTCAATCACATTTATTAATATGGTTATACTAGTATATTAGTTATATCGTTAGTTTATTATCCCTTCCACAAGACAGGGTATAATTCATTCAGAAATGCGTTGACCTTCTATTAATTGAACTTTGAACAAAAATTAACTAAAAGTTTATAAAATTAACATTGCATGTTACCAAAAAGATTAAGATGTTTCAAGAAGGACCACAGTTAATGCAATTCATCCACGACCATAGTTATCGCAGTTCATCCACTCTTCATTCCCGTGTTCGCCCAATCAATTTATATTTCGTTTATAATGAATTTGATTACTAGAAGGTGTTGGTCATTCTATATCTTTCGATCTAGCAATAAAATCTGTCGTTTTCCTTGTATAATCCTGTGTTTATATGCATTGTGACAAAATTTACAGATTTCAGATCTGGCGGAAGGTTGAATAGCTAGACGGGTGGTTAAGCTTACCTGTCCATATAGCAATGAACGCAAATTCTGGATCTACTAACGGGATAAGCATAAATTCGGGTTTCCTAGATATATAATTATTATGTGTCTTGTATATGAAGATGATGTCTATTTATTATTGAACGCGTCCCCTAATATAGATATCCCCCCATGTGCCATTATTGGCTGCCTTTGCATGATATAGGTGATAAGTTTCTCATCCTGGTAACTTTTGAATGTTTGCAGCTGAGGATAATATATATTTCATTTATTTGAATTTTGATTGATGGAGTGAGCTTCACCCTTATTATGTAATGATGAGTTTACATCAGACTTTGTCCAAACTTTACATTTGTAGTACCATACCAAATCTCTTTTGTGCAGAAAATCCCACGGCTACGAACATGTGGCCTCCTCGGTTTGCTCAACTTTTGCTTTTTTCACCTTGCAAATGACACGCACTGCCTCACATATGTTGAGGAAGACTCAAAGATTCGATTTAGTAATGAAAACAAGTAAAACCAGAGTAAAGTACGACATACGACACTTTTAGAGTAAGCCGTAGTCTAACTAGCCGGAGGAATTGCCCGGAAAGTCATGGAAATTCCGGTCATATTTAGAGAAAATCTGGCAATGATTTTTGTAAATCCAAGTTATAGTTGTTAAACTTCAAATTTTTAGGTGTCCTAGACGTTTTTGATGGCGCTGAATCCATTTCCACCATCAAAAACACGATTCAAACATTGTGTTTACAAATTTTTTTAAATTTTTTTTACCCAGATTCCGACCACTTTTGACTGTCCAAGTAATTCCTCTTCCTCATTAACCACTTAAGATTAAGTGACTTCATTACTTTTGCATTACTATTAGATCAATTAATCATATGCAGATAAAAATAACCTAAAATTGAAGTCCTTCAAATGTAATTTTATTCAATTTACCATTTAAAAAGTACATGATCACCTTTGAATATCTTATTTAAAAGGTTTTGTTTGTCGAAGCTCGAGGAACACAAGCTTAGCGAGTCAAAGGTGCATGTGAGATCTCATTTTATTTAATTTACAATTTAAAAAGTACGTGATAACATTTTGAACATCCGATTTGAATTTTTTCCGTTTCAAATGAGTAATTCAAAATAGTAATAAAAAAATTTATATAATGTGGTGTCATTATTAAAGGGTGTTTATTTAATTTTTATTTATTTTTTAAATAAAAATTTAAATTGTCTAGAAATTTTTGGCAAAATCACATAAAAATTCTTTTGTCGACGCATTTTGAACCAATCAGTGTGGTTCATCGTTAGGATAAGTTGAAGAACCGATCCAGATTAGCTGGTTAAATAGTAAGTGCAGAGACTCCAACGGCTAGATTAATAACGGCTAATTTTGACTATGACCTTAGCCAAATAATAATTATTTTTTGCTATATTTTTAATTATTATTATTCTTAGAAGTTAGTAAAATTAGGTAAAAAACACCCTACAGGTTAGTAATTCATATATATATTTATTTAACTAAATATAATCGTCTATTAAAAAATATAACTTTCTCATAATGGGTTATAAAAATAAATAACCAATTTAAATTAATGAAAACAATTTTTTTTTATTTAATTTTATTATTTCAATTATAGTAATTAAGAATAAGTATATACCCATGGATTAGGTCATTTTATTAATACATATAATGGTTCAAATGATCATATAGAATTTATATAATACTAGGAAATTAAGTAAAACGAAGGGATAATAATAATAATTAAAAATATAGAAAAAATAAAATAAAATAATAATTATTATTATTTGGCTAAGGTCATAGTCAAAATTAGCCCTTATTAATCTAGCCGTTGGAGTCTCTGCACTTGCTATTTAACTAACTAATCTGGATTGGTTCTTCAACTTGTCCAAAGAATTTTTATGTGATTTAGCCCAAAATTTCTAGACAATGTTATGGATCACAGAAGTCTAAATTCCATAAATATATTAATTATCTGTTTAATTTATTTTAAAATACATAATATATTTTCTTTTTAGATTAATTTTTATTTTATTCAATTTTATATTATATATATATTTATATTTCTTGAATAATTTTAATTATAATTTATTCAATTTTATATTATATAATATATTTATATTCTTGAATAATTTTAATTATAATTTCTATGTCACGTATTATTTTGTATTTTTATTCCTTAAAATGTTTGATCTCTGATCCTTTTCCTCTCTCTGTTCTCATCTTTTTGTTTCACAACCCAATTCATGTGAGTTGGTTTTTAGTTATGATAGCACTTATTTTTCACTACATAGGATGCTTTTGTTTTTAGAGAGGAATTGCAATTATTATTTATTAGACTGGTTGGCTATAAGATAATAGAGTTTATATTTTGTAATACGAAGATTTAATTATTTATTTTATTTTATTAATTTTATATTGCATAATATATTTATATTTTAGGAATATTTTAATTATTATTTTAGTGGTATGTATTGTTTTGTATTTTTTTCTTTAAAATGTTGATTTCTAATATGTGGATTTGATTTTTAGTTAATTTATGTTATATAATATAGAAGAAAGTGTTAATGTTTTACTTCATGATTTCTATATATTTGGTATAACCTTTCTTCCCATGAATATATTTATTGTTTCCATTTTTTTGTTTCACAACCTAATTTATGTGAGTTGGTTTTCAATTATAACAATATTTGTTTTTGACTCCACATGATACTTTTTTTTAACTGGAGGAATCAACAATTAGGTTTGTTATCCGAATTTAAACAGGAACACAACAAATTATAGATATAACCATTAATACAAAAATGCAACAAAAATAACACTTCATTTCGTTAATATCAAATACTAAAATATGCTTACAAACATAATGGAAATAAGACTACCTCGGGCGATGGTAGCTTATCTCTGAGAAGAGATGTGGTGGCTACATGTCTCAGAACTGTGTTGCAATGAGGCTTAAGGGCCTATTTATTATTGAAAAACATGAGAAAACCTTAAACAACCAAAACCCTAACCCCAGGGGATGTAATGCCAAGAGTTTGTGGGCGCTGTTGGGGTTAGTTGGGTAACCAACTTCCCAGGGTCATAACTTGGTCATATTATCTTCATTTGGTGCGTATGATACCTTGTTAGAAAGGTCTCTATAAGTACTACAAGGTTTGCTTTAGTCCCTTTCCTTTGGTTATGGGCTTGCAGCAGACCTTAAAAAATGTCGTTTAGGGGGTCAAAACTACTCTAGAAGTTTAGGACCCAAAAAATTGCTAAAAATAGTAAATGCTGAAATAAACAAGGAAACAAATGTAAGTGATTGGAGGTTTAGGTGGGATAGGTGGGTGGCCACCAATATCCACCTAAATCATTCCTCCCCCCTTAGGAAGCAATGGTCCCCATTGCATGCAGAGCCTCTATGAGGTGAAGAAATTTCTGTTGAACGTGGTCCCTGGTGAGCCACTTGCCCCTGGTGTAGGAGTTGGCCAGCTTTGACAACCCGATATAGTTGGATCTTTTGCTGACAAGTGTTCTCAACCTGTGTTTCCATAATCCAATCAGTTGTGTCTTATTCCATGGAGTCTAGGTTTAACTCTATTGGTGTGAGCTGCTCTGCAATGTTTGATGTATCTAGCAATGGTGGGAAGTATGGTCGAAGGTGGTCCACATTGAACACTAGGTGCAGGCCAAGGAATGGGGGAATGATGAGCTCAAAAGAATTGTCTCCCACAACCTTGGTAATGGTGTAAGGGCCATATCGGAATGGTCTAATCTTCTGATGGGCTCCGATAAGGCATTCTTTTTGCAAATGAAACCAGTTTTTGTCGTCCACCTGAAACTTGTATGACACTCGATGTTGGTCATGTCACTGCTTGTACTTGGCATTTGACTTCTCCAAGATGTCATGAACTTGTTGGTGGATGTGTTGAATACGTTTAATAAATCTGGTCACTTTATCAGCCTCAGACAGTACATGTGTGGATTCTGTCTGCGTAGTCACATGAGGCATGACAACATTAATCAGACACAATGGTTGAAATCCTAGACCCATTTGAAAGGCACTGCGACCAATCAAGCTATGGAGAGCTATATTATAACTATGTTGCACATATGGAAGACTCTCATCCTAGGTTCGAGGATGCTTGGAGTTGTACATGCAGAGTATGTGCATTGTCATCCTATTTACGACCTCCGTCTGGACATCAGTTTGGGGATGGAAGGCAGTCGATTTGGTGAGCTTGGTGTCCAATTGTGTTCAGAGGCTTGACCAGAATGTGCTCAAGAACCTGTTATCTCAATATGATATAATGGTCTGCGGGATGCCAAAATTTACCCACACTCATTCAAAGAATAATTTGGCAGTGTCCTCTGCTGTGATACTCTTCTTGCAGGATGCCAATAGAGCCATCTTAGAAAATTTGTCCACGACCACAAATACACAATCATTACCATTCTTGGTAGAAAGGAGGCCATACATATATTCCATGGAGATGGATTCCCACAGATGGCTGGGAGTAGGCATAGGAGTCTACAAACCTTGCTTCTTGATGGTTGGCTTGGCGATGACATAGGTAGTTCGGGATCTGATATATTTCCCAACATCCATTCGGAGTTTGGGCCAATAAAAGTACTTTGTAGTACAAGCACAATTTTTTCCACACCAAAGTGTCTTACGACCCGACTGTAGTGTGCATCCCAAATCAGCTTGGCATGCTTGCTTGAAGGAATATAAAGGTGGCCCATGTAGCACAATAATGCATCCTGGAGGTGGAAATCAAGAACTTTCTTTCCAAATACTAGGATCTAGTATGTCAAGGCAAACTCTGGATTGTTCTTGTATAGTTGCGGCCATCTAGAGGTCTCATGACCACAAGAGTTGAGAGCAGTAGTTAGTGCTGCAAATTAGGGCCGAATGAGGTAGTCTGCAACATGATTGGTGCTACCCTTTTTGTATTTAATGTTCAAGTGGAATTGTTGCAGATATGTAGACCACTTCTGATGATGATTGTTCTGCAACTTCCCCTATGTCTGTATAAACTAATGAGGTCAGTGATCAATGTGGATGACCGTCTCCTTCACCAGAATGTAGTGATTCCATTGTTAGCAAGCTTGCACGATGGAATGCATCTCTTTATCATAGGTGGGGTACTTTCGAATTGTATCGGAAAGTGTCTCACTATGATAGTCCACTAGATGCCCATGCTGGGTGAGGACTACACCAATAACATAGTTTGAGGCGTTTGTCTCGATTTCAAATGGATGCTGCAAGTATGGCAATGTGAGTACTGATGCAGAGCAGAGGCAGTGCTTCAACTCAACGAACGCCTTCTGTTGGGCCTCGGACTAGGAAAACGTTGCTTTTACCCTACCCTTAGTAATCTCACTCAAAGGCCTAGTGATATGGGAGAATCCCAATACAAACCTTCGACAAAAGTTTCCTAGGCCCAAAAAGCTGCGAAACTTCGTTAGAGTGGTCGGGGCTAGACAATCTCGAATGACTTGGATCTTGGCCGGGTCCACATGCATGCCACGCTCATCTATGATGTAACCCAAGTATTGGATCTGGCTCATGCCAAAGGTGCATTTCTCCAAGTTGACACACAGTTTGTGCTTCTAAAGGGTTTGAAGGACCTACCGAATGTGTTGCAAGTGTTCTTCCCAACTCTTGTTGAAGATGAGGATGTTGTCTAGATAAACCACCACGAACGAGTTGGTGAAGGGTCGCAATATGTCATCCATTAGGCTCATAAAAGTAGCAGGGGCATTTGTCAACCCGAAGGGAATAAAAAACCATTCAAAAAGGCCTTCCTTAGATTTAAAGGCAGTCTTCCATACATCTGTGGGCTCTATTGGAACCTAGTGATAACCAGACTTCAGATTGATCTTGCTGAAGTACTTGGCCCCCTTGAGCTGGTCCAATAGGTCATCAATTCGTGGGATTGGATACCTATTCCTAATAGTGATTTTTTTTATTGGCCAATAATAAATGTAGAGCCTCCAGGTCCCATCCTTCTTCTATACAAGTACAATTGGGTTCCCACAAGGAGAGGAACTTGGTCAGATGTGCCATTTTTGCAGTAACTCCTGGATTTTCCGCTTGATCTCTTCATTTTCCAGAATGGAGCAGTGATATATCAGCCTATTGGGTAGAGGTGCTCCAGGAGTCAGATCGATTGAATGCTTGACTTGACAATGCAAGCATACCCTTGTGAGTGAGGAGAAGATGTCCCTGTGTTCTTCCACAACCATATCCACTTGCTTCTACTTCTTGGAGGAACCCTTCCTGGGGAACATGGATGTGGCTATGACCTTCCCCTTACTTTAGAGAGAATAAAAAAGAAAACAAATTTCCCAGTCTGGGAGACGACCTTACTACATTGCTTAGCAAAGATCAAAGAGATGGCGGTAGATGGGGTTACCTCCAGTATCCTGTATAACTTAGTTCCCAAAGAAATAATAACAGAGTGAGGTCTAGATTCATATACAACATGGTGCTTCAATAAGTATGGTTGTTCTAATAATATATCACAAAATTCAAGAGGAGAAGCACCATACAATACCTCATCCCTAAAGGGTTTGATGCTATAGGGAAGACGACACTACTAGCTGACGCGGAGATCTCATCCTTGGTTAAGCCACTCGATGGTGTACGATTATGAATGTGCTATAGTTGGTAGGCCCAACCACTTCACGAACTCTACTGAAATGAGGTTCTTTTGACTCTCGTTGTCGACAATGAACTGCAGCGAAGAACCCTTCACCCATATTTGCGAGTGGAATAGGCGCTCACCCTCTTCTAGATCTTCAGGCTCAATCTTCTGGATCTTGGTGGTGGCCACAATGGCATTAGGCTCCATGTCAATAATCTTCTTCCCTTTATCATTCCCTTTGTCAGGCTTTGACTTTGAGTTGGAACATGCGTCTGACTCAGAAGCCTTCAGCTCGGCCACCAGTGACTGCTTGGCCCAACACTCACTTGTGTTGTGAGTGGAGCTCTTATGGAACTCACACCAATTTCCCATGTCCTTATTTGTCTTCATGGTGTTGTTCTTCGCTCGTGGCTTTGACGGGTTATTCTAGGTTGCCTCGCCTTGGCTTTTCCCTTTAATCCACGGTTTGGGGGCGCATTTCCCTTGCTTCGGATTCATAGATCCAAAGTCTTGCTTTTTCTGTTTAAGCTTCTTCTTGATCTTTGAAGCGTATTAGTACGTCGTGCCAAGCGAGGAGATGTCTAGGAACTCCATCTCATCTTGGATGTACCTGTGTAGGCAGTTGTGGCACTTGAGTACCAAATGTTTCTCAAAATCCTTGATACCAAACTTCATGCGAAGGGTATGAAAAAAATTGGTAAACTCCAACACGTCTTGGTCCCTTCCCTATCACAATGTGGTCCACTTTATGTATTTATCCTCATAACTCCCGATAGGGTAGTACTTCTCCTTGATGGTGTCCAGGAACGAATCCCAAGTGGGTGCAACTGAAAATAGTGAGGGCGTACTTTCATCTTTCTTTTCACGGTAGGTTTCCCACCAATCCTTGACGTGGGGGGTGGCTTTGAGAAGAGAAAAAGTAATATTTTCTTGGTTGGAAAAATAATAAAGAGAAAAATATCCTTTTATCAGATTTAACCATTTATCCACTACATTTGCATCTATCTGACCCTCAAATATGGGAATGTCGAAGCTAACTTGTACCTTAAAGGGTGTGGCACTTCCAAAGTAGCTATTGGAAGTAGATGCGTCGCCCTTGGGTAGCCGCTGAAGGATCTGGGCAAAGTTGTCCATCATCGTGTTCCTCTATCGCTTGAGGGATTCTTCGAGCAAGATTTTTAGAGGATCTCCTACCCCCTCATCTTTATTTTCTTCTGCCATGGTAGGCTGCCAGGTTTTGTGAGGTTGGTCTTACAAAGGTTTGACTAGTTCAAGCCCTAACTCTTTATATCCTGACCTCGTTGGGGAGATGCAAAGAAAAACAAAGAAAGAGCAGATTGCTCTAATACCACTAATCTGAATTTAAAAAGGAACGCAACAAATTAATGATATAACCATAAATACAAAGATGCAACATAATAACACTTCATTTCATTAATACTAAATACTGAAATATGCTTACAAATAGAATGGAAATAAGACTAGCTCGGGCGATGGTAGCTTATCTTTGAGAAGAGATGTGGCAGCTACATGCCTCTGAACTGTGTTACAATGAGGCTCAAGGGCCTATTTATTATTGAAAAACATGATAAAACCATAAACAACCAAAACCATAACCTCAGGAGATGTAACACCAAGAGTTTGTGGGCCCCATTGGGGTTAGTTGGGCAACCAACTTCCCAGGGTCATAACTTGGTCATATTATCTCTGTTTGGCGTGTACAATACCTTGTTGGAAAGGTCTCTCCAAGTACTACAAGTTTTACCGTAGGTTGTTAGCTTTGGATATGGGCTTGCAATAAACCTCAAAAAAATGCCGTTTAGGGGGTCAAAACTGCTTCGGAAGTTCAGGACCCCAAAAAACTGCTAAAAATAGTAAATGTTGAAATAAACAAGGAAACAAATGAAATTTATTGGAGGTTTAGGTGGGATAGGTGGGTGGCCACCAATATCCACCTAGATTAGCTGGTTTCTTACTTGTTGGAGTGGTTCACATAAACTTGACTTAGTCAAGTTATCAAAGCTTTTCGAGCTCCATAGTTATGAGAACTCATGGTTTTACCCATAGTATTCATGTGGAATATAACCCATTTTAAGGCGGAAAGACTCTAGGTAAATTTTTCCTAGGGGCCAGTGGGATCCCAACAATAGTGTATTTAGACACCACCACTTCTCTTAGTGTTTTGTGATCCTAAAACACGTATCAAGTATTGGTGAATATCATAGCTGGAGTTGAACATTGATAGCCTAGTAGTATATGTGTGTTGAATGTTGATCTTAAGACCAAGTTGAAAGTTGTATAAAGATATGAAAAGGGAAAAATCATGTTCCATAGAGCGGAAAATAGTGGGATAGAAGGCAAATTTGGGGAGATCATCAAGATGAAAATGGTTTTGATAGCTAAAACACAAGTACAAATAGTGGGTTCAAGAATGAGGACAATGTGTTGGTGGATGAGCCCATGGTGAAGGTCATCAATAGCTATGTAAGGAGGCAACTAGCAAGAAAGGCTAGGTCAAGGTATGGATCACAAAGTTAGATATGTAGCGAGAGAGTGGTCGTATGGACGAGAAAATGGAGATGAAGTCAATGGTTTGAGGATAGTGAAGGAGCCAATCTGTGATGAGAGTTGCAATGGTGTGATAACACCAATGGTGTATGAACACTCTAAGTGTTTTGTTGTATATTTCCCCAAGAAGTTGTAAGGCATGTTGTTTAAGTATACATGTTCTGCAAGGGCACAAACTGTTGTAAGGTCTTAAGACTTTGATCATGCGTACATGTAGTGTAGTGGCATATGGAGTCATCAAGTTGTGGAATGGACCACTTGGATAGGAATCGGGGTGGCAGGTGTACTGGTATCCTAGCTTGGGTGGGGGGAGATGTGAGACCTTAGGTGAGATGGTTGATAAATGATTGGGACTAGGTTACTGTCCTTGAGTTAAGTTTAAGGGGGGATTGTTAGGGTGGTATGTGTAAACTTGACTTGGTCAAGTTACCGAAGGTTTTTGAGCTCCAATATTATGAGAACCCATGGTATTCATGTGGAATATAGCCTATTTTAAGGTAGAAAGTCTCTAGGTAAATTTGTCTTGGTGTCCAATGGGTACTTGACAATGGTGTCTAGAGACACCACCTCTTCTCTTAGTTTTTTGTGATCATAACATTACTTCAGTAGCATGAGGTCAATTTTTGCTGCTACCACTATAACCCCAAGGTTCCTATGTATAACCTTTCTGAAGACACAAGTAAGCTGGGGGGATTTGGACTTTGAATCTCTTAGTACATAACGTTTAATTTTCACGACACTTCCAAATTGAGGTACCCCTTAGGGGCTCACTCCATATGATGTTAAATTTTAAATAATCTCAACATGTGTATTGAAGTTGTCTGTATGATTGTAGTAAACTTTTTGGATTTCCATTATGTTGGAGTTTATAAAATTTCAAGTGGATACTCTACCCATTATCATATTGTTTTCTTGCAACATATTTTCCCCATTTTCCCTTCTTATAACATTCTTATATGCAACTTTTCAACACCTTTTTACCTATTAAAAACCATTTCTCTTATATGCTTCACTCTTTAAATATAATTTTCTCTATTCCTTATATTCTTCCTCTTTAAAATTATTTTCTTCATTTTCCTTAACCTTAACCAAATATTGATACTACCCATATTATATGTTGTATTTATATAAAATCAAGTTTTTAGAAAATAAATACTCAACCCATGTTAAACTTGTTGGATAGTGTGTCGTTGATGTCAAGTTGGGAACTCAAAAGCAAAAGGAATAATGTAAAAGTCATAAGGTGTAGAAATTTTGAATAATTTAACACATATTCAACAGAGATTATGTTGATCATGTACTATTGCGAAAAACATACACAATACATAAGATCCTCTACGTTGATCATCAATATAGCAGCATCAATAACAATAAAACATCAAGAGCATTTACACATTAACACAGTATGT
>APFE030126363.1:252742-263574 GCA_000404065.3 Pinus taeda
TTTTTCCTCTCGTGAATCTATTGACTATTCCCATTTTTTTGTTTTACAACCCAATTCATGTGATCTAGTTTTTAGTTATGATAACACTTGTTTTTCACTCCATAGGATGCTTTTTTTTTTACTAGAGGAATCAACAACTAGGCTAGTTTTGTACTTGTTAGTGTGGTTCACATAAACTTGACTCAGTGAAGTTACCAAAGGTTTTCAAGTTCCATATTTATGAGAACTCATGGTTTTAACCATAGTATTCATGTGGAATATAACTCATTTTAAGGCGGAAAGGCTCTAGGTAAATTTGTCCTAGTGGTTAGTGGGATCCCAACAACAATGTCTTTAGACACCACCACTTCTTTTAGTGTTTCATGATCCTAAAACTCATATCAAAGCTTGGTGAATATCATAATTGGAGTTGAGCATTGATAGCCAAGTAGTATATGTGTGTTGAAGGTTGATCTTAAGACCGAGTTGAAAGTTGTATGAAGATATGAAAAGGGAAAAATCACGATCCATAGAGCAGAAAATAGTGCGATAGAAGGCAACGTCGGGAGATCATCGAGATGAAAATGGTTTTGAAAATTAAAAAACGAGTAAAGATAACGAGTTCAAGAATGAGGACAATGTGTTGGTGGATAAGCCCTTGGTGAAAGTGATCAATAACTATGTAAGAAGGCAAGTAGTAAGAAATGCCAAGTCAAGGTATGGATCAAGAAAGCTAGAGATGTAGTGATAGAGTGGTCGTATGGGAGAGAAAATAGAGATGGAGTCAATGGTTTGAGGATAGTGAAGGAGCCAATGTGTAATGCGAGTCACAATGGTGTGATAACACCAGTGGTGTGTGAAAACTCTAAGTGTTTTGGTCCAAGCCAAGTATATTCCCCAAGAAGTTGTAAGGCCTATTGTTCAGGCATACATGTTGTGCAGAAGCACGGACTTTGTAAGGTCTTAAGACTTTGATCATGTGTACATGTAGTGTAGTGGCACATGGAGTCATCAAGTTGTGGAATAGACCACTTGGATAAGTATTAGGGTGGCAGGTGTACTAATATCCTAGATTTGGGGGGGGGGATGTGAGATCTTAGGTGAGATGGTTGATAAATGATTGGGACTAGGTTATTGTTCTTGAGTTAAGTTTAAGGGGGAATTGTTAGGGTGGTTCGTGTAAACTGGACTTGGTCAAGTTACTGAAGGTTTTCGAGCTCAAAGTTTATGAGAACCCATGGTATTCATGTAGCCTATTTTAAGGTAGAAAGTCTCTAGGTAATTTTTTCTTGCTCGCCAATGGGATCCTGACAATAGTGTTTATAGACACCACCACTTCTCTTGGTGTTTTTTGATCATAACAATACTTCGGCAACACATGGTTAATTTTGACCGCTACCACTATAACGCTAAGGTTCCTGTGTATAACCCTTCTGAAGACATAGGTAAGTTGGGGGGATTTGAACCTCGAATCTCTTGGTACATAACATTTCATTTTCACAACACTTTCCAATTGAGCTATCCCTTGGGGGCTCACTCGATATGATGTTAAATTTTAAGTAGTTCTACACTTTAATCTCCACATGTCTATTGAAGTTTTCTGTATGATTGTAGTAAAGTTTTTGGATTTCCACTGTGTTGGAGTTTATAAATTTTCAAGTGGATACTCTACCTATTATCATATTTCTTTCTTGCAACATATTTTCCCCATTTTCCCTTCTTATAACATTCTTATATGCAACTTTTCAACACCTTTTTACCTATTAAACACCATTTCTCTTATATGTTTCACTCTTCAAATATATTTTTCTCTATTCCTTATATTGTTCCTATTTAAACTTATTTTCTTTATTTTCCTTAACCTTAACCAAAAATTGATACTACTCATATTATATGTTGTATTTATATAGAATCAAGTTTTTAGAAAAAAATTACTCGACGCATGTTAAACTTGTTGGATAGTGTTGTCATTCATGTCAAAGTTGGGAAGTCAAAAGCAAAAGGAATAATGTAAAAGTCATAAGGGAGCTATAGCAAAATGATGCTCAAAATAGGGAGAGTCCAAGTTATAGGAGACCAACACCCTCCAAGTACAATCCCATTACAAATTATTTGGAGACCTCCAAGTTAGAACAAATATTGGAATAAATATCACACTTAGATCAATGTTCAAACAAACATGTCATTTTCCCCAATTTTTGGAGAAATAAGAATATTCAGATTATCTACCTTTCATGGAAATGAGACAAGACTTCAAGAGTGCTAAAGACATTAAGGAGTTTATATATGAATATGATACCCATTCAAGAATATTTCCTCTTCCAATCTCCTCAACCTCAATGAAGAAATAAGTCTAAGAACACATCTTGAAAGCACTTAATCCCCACTAAATTGAAACTTTAACTAGTCGACGCCAACAAAAAGAAGACATTTAAACCACTATAAATTTCCCATGTGTAAGGTCATTTGAATAATAATTATCTCAATGGTTTTGGAAAATGTGATATGTGGTAAAAGGTGGATAAGGCCTGTGATATAAAGGACAAGAACCTTGTGATATATGGTAGAAGGAATTCTATAGTTAAGGAGTTTTTATGCGGTCTAATAGTATGCCCTGCGGTCAACTTTGAAGGGGACAAAGTCAAGATATGCAATTGAAATTTGAGATAATCTTGCAATTTTATAGTGTGAATCATATGGTTATTTCCTTTAAGGTCTGTTATGAAGAGAGGTGGATTTTTTGTGTAACATATTGTGTAAAGGGTCAAAATTTTTAGGCCTGTCTTAATTCTAGTAGTGTTGGAGTAGTCAATCCACAAGTTCCTAGACTTGTGATTTATGTTTTATCCTTGATATTTAGATTAGAATGATCCCTTTAAAAGAGTGGTTGGTAACCTCTTTCTGACTAAGCCATAATACATATTTGTGATAACAATAAGAAGCATACCTTTAAGGTTGTGAAGGACTATTTGGTTCTTAGTGTTTTGAAAATCCCCATGTAGCAGAAAGAAACCTATAGTGTTGAGTACAAGATGTTAGGTATGGAGACCTTCTCTTAGAACATATGATAAGCCTAAGCATTTACAATTTAACAATGAATAACAAGAGTTTATGAACTTGAAATTCTAGGAAGGAAAACCTCTATTTGGTTAAATAGAAAGAATTAAAGTGTAGCATATCAAGTCTAAGGAGCCATGCCAAGAATCCTATTTGAAGAGCCAAAATTTAAGGTGTACAAGTCAAGTGGCTATGATCAAGCTTAAATGCACAAACCTAAGTGTTGTATGGTTAGATGACAACTCACTAAATAATTAGTTGAGGACAAGAAGCTATTGTTGATAGGTCCAATGAATAAATTGAAGATATGGGTTGGTGCCTACAATATGTTGAGTTGGTGCTCAGTTGGGGGATTGGTATCTCCTATAGGTTGATGCCCACATTCATTGATTTCTTGCTCAAACAAGGGAATGAAATCTCTTGTAAGTTGGTTCCTACAAAAGTTGTAAGTTGGTGCTTACTTTATATGAGGAAGTTTACAAAATATTTACAAAGATACGTTTACAAAATATTTATAAAGATAAATTGTACAAGTTTTTGTTACATAAATATTTGTGTTTCATGATTTATGTGTATCAAATGTTTTAAAAACTAAAATTTGTTAATAGTAACGAAATAGTGATTCATTCCGCCTCTCAGTATTTCCAACAATTGGTATCAGAGCGCGTTCCTTCATATACAACCTAACAGTTGGAAGGAATACCTAAGAAACACAAATGGAAAAGTCAAGAAGGTGTGACTCGAAACCCCCGAAAGAAGTATCCTCCATAGTCATGAATACATAACCTTTTAAAGAAGATGAAGACAATAGAAATATTTAGTAACATTTAGAAGAAGTTTACACCATTGATGTTGAAGTAAAATTTGTGGTCACTCAAGAACAAATAGTCGGAATTAAAAAAGCAAATATAAGGCTTAAAGAGTGTTTGCGAATCCTTGAAGAAAAGAGTCATAACATTTATGAAACAGAAATTGTCCTCCTAAGATGTCAAGCAAATGAAGTAGAAAAGAGAGAAGAAATGTTTTCAATTCAATTGAAGGAAAAGGTTAAGGATTATGAGAAGCTAGAAGCAAAAGTTGATCAAAAGTAGAAAGAGCGAGAGAAAATATTTAAAGAATTCATCTCCTTCAAAATTAAGCTAGAGGAAGCAAGGAGAAGAAAGCAAATAAAAATCCAGTTGAAGGAAAAATAAGAAAATTGTGTGAGACTTGAAGTAAATATTGTCTCATTAACGAATGAAGTAGACAAGCTCAACAAACTTGAAGATTTCTCAAATGTTGGATGATATTATTAGTAGTAAAAGATCACCATATGAAAAAAAAGGTCTTGGTTATGTGTAGGTTTTAATTCGTAGAATAATTACCTACATACGAATTCTAAAAATAGAAAATAAACAATGGTGAGATCATAAAACATAAAACATATATACACAGATATTTTTCCTTGGACCCCAAAACCAGGACTACCATATTGATTTTTCATTATGTTCCTTTCAATGTTACAATACATATATATAAATGCCAAAGCATCCATAAACCCCAATCTATTAACCTTGGATTAGAACATAACCATAGTTCCCTTGACCAGATCTACAAAATACCATGGACAGAAAACCATCGTGCCCAAAACCATGTGTGAAATCCATGCACAAAACCATAGGTAGGTTTGCCCACCTAATATAGGGTAGTCGTGGAAATAATATAACACAACCCAACATTATGGAGGTGAGACTTCATACAAAAAATATGCAAGCCTTAAGTCACCAGAAAATAAAATTAAGGAAATCCTGAAGGCTATGTTAATATTATTCAAAGTCCAAATCACCATGAAAGTAAGGACATAACTCATGATGAGTTTGGAAGAGCTACTACACCAAAAAGCTATTTTGATGCCCTCAAGGGATACCTACACATTGCAAGACACAATAAAATAAGAGGAAAGGATCAACAAAGAGTTGAATCTTCTCCAAAGCAAAATGACTTTTGAAGATCTACTTCATCAAGACAATCCTTCTCAGCCATAATTCCTTATCATACCTCTAGAAACAAAATTGTAGGAAATCAAATTAGAGTTCCCAATCGATAAAACAACATAAATCATATTTCATTTTCTCCCTCTTTCAAGTACAATACCAAATACTACAAGTGCCACAACTTTGGGCATATAGCACGTGATTTCAAAGTAGCTTGAATGGCTCCCTAAACAAATCAAGGAAGAAAATATTCCCTCAAGCATAAAGAAAATTTCACCAAGGTTTGGAGAAGAAAACAAGAAGAATTAGAGATCAAATAACATGATCTAGCTTTGAATGCTCATCTGACCAGTTAAGAACTAAAGTCTACACCTTTCTGACTCAGAGCCTCCTCCAATTTTGGTACATAAATATCATTAAGGGCTCATGCGAGAAAGACCACCCCAAATTTTCCACATCCCCAACTCTACCTAGATGTTATCAAGGAGGGTATTGTAGCAATATTTCTCAAAGAAGAAAAAAGAGTATAAATTCAAGAGAGGCCAGGTTAGCTGGACAAAAGCAATTTGTTGATGTAAGTGAAGTTGAAACAGATACTATTTTTCATTTTTTATTGTTTTTGGTGTGGAAGAATCCCAATTGGTATATTTTGAAAGTAATACAAGAAAATAGCATGGTTTTTAGTATAAAAGGAAATTTATGATGAAGCTATGGTGGAATATGATTTTTACAAGAAGCTAACTTTGTTGGCCATTTGCCAGAATACAATGAGCAAGACATATTTTATGGTTCCCTTGAAGGAGATATTTTGCAAGAGTTTATACAGTAAAGTTTTGCTTCAATTATGTGTCTCTATAAGATATGACACTTTAAAGTTATTAAAGGATGAGCAAAGGCCTATGGTCCTTACAAATTGTGAAAGATGAAATGAAAGACACATCATTGCAGTTAATCAATACATTAAAATTTGTTGCATTTCGTAATCATTATTTGGCCTTTGCATATGTGGGATCTTAAAGGTGGGAATAATTTGTTGATACTTTCAATGTGGGGTGAAAAATAAAATTGACAATGATCATTGAATGAAATGGAGACTTAGAGTATTATTTAGTGAATGGATTGAAACTTTAAATGACGAAAGTTTGGAATCATATATTACCCATTTTCTTGAAGGCTATTGGTAAGGAAGAACCATAAAGAAAAGTGGAAAATGACCTTCCTTTCTTGATTTCCTTTATCCATTAATCAACATGGATATTGTGTACATTATTTTTGTTGTACTAGCTATTCTCACACTTTCCCTTAATATGAGTAGCTTTGAAAGTGAGAGGAGACAAGGGATTTAATGAAATTCTTCTCTTGGACACTACAAAAGGGATGATATACCTTTTATTTAGCTAGTAAGCATATACAAATGTTCCTAGAGTGACTAACCATGGAATAAAACTAATACATATTGAGAAAGTAGTAGTTCTTCATGGAGGAATAATGAGTTCAGGGTTAGAGTATGAACAACATGAAGACACTTAAGACAACACAACATAGATTTTGTGTAATCAATGGTTCTCTCAAAAGCTTTGAAGAATCCCACAAAGTTTGATGAATTAAGAAAGGCCCATATTTGTGATAATACTGTTGTGGTGAACTATCTTGTATGAATTGATACACAAATGCATGAGATCTATGGAGGTGTTGGTTATTTCGCTAAATTCAATGGCTTAAATCAAGGAAAGTACTTGTTTTTGGGTTGGTTAGTTGGTTCCATTTGATCCTATCATTCTCTTGTAACCTCAACACCTTTATATCAGACATCAAAATTGACCAAGGTATCAGTGAGTGACAAGTTAGAGGAATTTTGTTCAAAGAACAAATATTTAATTAGTAGGTCCAAATGATACTATCATTCACTATGCATCAAATAAATAAACTTGCATTGAATTGTGGCCTAACAATATATGCATGACACTTTTGAAAGGTTCTTTTAGTATTCTTGAACAAGAAATTGAACTTGGTGTAATTACAGTTGGTACAAAACAATCAAATGATGGATTTATAACTTCTAAGTTACCTGCATCCATATTGACATGCATCAAATTCACATATGATGGAATTTATCTTGTTTAGAAATAATGGCAGGAAAATGGGGCCTCTAGATCTTCAATATTCAAATTTAAGTTGAAAATAATGTCAGGTAGGCTTCCAAGTAGACAAGTTACACAGACAAAATCACTTGAAATAAGGATCTGATCAAGACAAGATTGGAGCACTATCTCAAGGGGAGAACAAGAATTCATTAGTGACAAAAAATATAAGGGGAGAAGCTTCCAAGGAACATGGAGATGTTGTTGATTGGGGGAGAAATCCCGTTTCCATTGATGTCAAAGTGGGAGATAATACAGAAAGGGGGAGAAATTGCATGCATGTTTCCATCAATGACAAAGGGGGGTATTGTTGGTTAGTGTTTTCATTGATGTAAAATATAGGAATTCAAAATACCAAGGAATGATGTCAAAGTCATAAGGGAGCTACAATAAAATGATGCTCAAACTAGGGAGATTCCAAGTCAGTGGAGATCAATGCCTTCGAGGTATAATCCCATTACAAATTATTTGGAATTCTCCATGTCAGAACAACTATTGGAATAAATACCACACATATCAATGTTCAAACAACATCAAATCAATCTTTAAATATAGATGTCATTTTCCCATTTGTTGGAGAAGTCATAAGAATATTCAGATTATCTACCTTTAACGGGGATCAGACAATACTTCAAGAATGTCAAAGACATTAAGGAGTTTATATATGGATGTGATACCTATTCAAGAATATTTCCTCTTCCAATATCCTCAACCTCGATGATGAAATAAGGCTAAGGACCCATCTTAACAATTGTCAGTGACCACATAAATTGAAACTTTAACTAGTTGGCCCCAACAAAAGAATATGCCTATACCACTATAAATTTCCCATGTGTGAGGTCATTTGAATAACAATCAACTCAGTGGTTTTGGAAAATTTTCTTTTTGGTAAAAGGTGGATAATGCCTGTGGTATCAAGGACAAGAACCCCGTGGTCTGTGGTAGAATGAAACCTGTGGTTAAGGATTTTTTCTATGGTCTAAGAGTAGGCCCTGCGATCAGCTTTGAAGTGGAAAAAATCAAGATATGTGGTTGAACTCTTAGATAATTCTTCAATTTTATAGTGTGAATCTCACTATCATTTTGTTTGAGGTATGCTTTGAAGAGAGGTGGTTATTCTATGTAACTTGTTTTGTAAAGGGCAAATTTTTTTAGGCCTATCTTAATTCTAGTAGGATTGGGGTAGTTGATCCATAAGTTTCTAGACATTATTTCTATTTTATCCTTGATATTTGGATTGGACCAAGCCCTTTAAAAGAGTGGATGATAACCTCTTTCTGACCAAGCCCTTTAAATTTAGAGCTTGATTACCTCTTTCTAAGCAAGACCTTTAAAAGAGTGGTTGATAACCTCTTTCTGACCAAGCCCTAGCATAGATTTGTGAGAAATAGGAAGTAAACCTTCAAGGTTGTAAAGGATTGTTTGGTTCAAAGTGTTTTCAAAATCCCTATGTAGCACACAGAAATCTACAATGTTGAGTACAATATTCTAGGTGGGTAGACCTTCCCTTTGAACATATAATAATTTGTTGATGCGTTGGATACTTCCAACATAAACAAACACCCCCCCACACCAATGTGAAGTTCAAATATGACCTCACACCATTTGGAGTAGGAACCCCTTCCAGAGTATAGGCTCGACCAACATAAATCTAAGGTTTTCCTTGGCTACAATGAATACCATAAGATATTACACACATATCCTTTGAAATAAACAAGTAAGTTTACACTAGGAAACAAAAATTGCAATGTGTAAAAGGAGACCTTCATGAGAGGGGTGACAAGAGTGAGTCTCTATAAAGCAAGTAATAGTACTATCCTAAGAGAGGTGCACGAGAGAAAGGAAAGATTCATTAGTTATCTAGTGAAATAGTTCACATAGACATAACAATAATTAAAGCAAATAAAACACACATTCAACAAGATAAGTACCAAATCCAATGAATTAGTTCAATTTCCTTAGTACATAAGGACATAACATATACCACAAACATCTAAAGAATAGTCTTACAACATTCACGATACATGCATGAAAATGTGTTGGCTCAATGAGCTTCTGATTATTAAGTGAAAGATCCAAGTATGAAATTAAGTGAGGCACTAATTCCAATAGTGGAACATTAAGTCATTTCTTGCTTCTCTAAGGAATTATCTTCTTTCCTATGCCATGATAGGGTAGCCAAGGCTAGCTCTCCAATTCCTAAGCCTCCAAAATCTTTTTACTTGAGTTACGAGGTTTCTTTTACAACAAGAGGAATGACCTTTCATATCCCCTATGACTCTTGAGATACTCTCATGACTCTTAGAATCCTAAATGACCTTTGAACTTCTATTTGACTCTTTTATCCACATGTGACTTTTCATATTCCACATGTGACTCTTGGACTTCCACATATTTACATTTCGTCATTTTCTTGAAAATACATCATTACATCCACAAATGATTTGGAAAGACACTTGGACACCATTTGACACTTTGATGATGCTCGTACATGTCATGAATTGGCATTTATGACATGGAACTTCATGATGATGTGCCAATGCCAAGTTGTTCTCCTTGCCACTATGCCTTGTATTCTTGTGTAGAAAATCTATTGGTAGGTTAACCTGATGATGCAATATAAATCAAAGCAGAATACTATAACCTACTTCTACTACAAATTTGCGGAACCTTAAAGATCGAGCTAAATAATATAACCAAAAGAAGAAGAATCAATTGCACAATACACATGAAAATAATTTGGGGAAAGCCTCAGCTAAAAACCCCACACTATTGTATTATCATACTTGGTGGAAATACATAAGAATTATACAAAGCCTTAGCTCTCACAGCTACTGAGCTCTCAGTACAATCCTCACAGATGCTCATAGGAAATCTTGGCTTCTCTCTAGCCTTCCTCTCTGCCCTCCAAGCTCCTATTTCCTTGCATTGTTCCTTGTGGATGATTCTCCTGTTACCAAGTGGATGATCTCCTCCAAAACTGCACAATCCTCTGAGGTGTTGTCATTTCTCTAATTCCTTCCGCTGCATAGAAGTCCTTAAACTCTTGAGAGACATATTCTCCACTATTGTCGCTTCTCAAGGCCTTGATCTTCTTCCCTGACTCTTTCTCGACCGAAGCTTTGAACTCACAAAACTTTGTGAAAGTTTGGTCCTTCTTCTGCATGAAATAAATCCAGCATTTATGAGAATAGTCATCAATGAAAATCACATAATACCTTTGCTTCATTGTGGCTGCCATCAATAATGGTCCACACAAATCAGTATGAACTCGCTCTAAAATAGCCTCTGCTCGTCTGTCTCGATTATGAAAGGAAGACTTGGTGTACTTTCCCAAGGTACAACCTTTGCATGTGTCAACTTGCTCAAGTTTACCTTTGGGAAGTCCTATATATATTTGCTGCATTATCTTCAAAGCCCCATGATGCAAATGCCCCAACCGTTTGGCCACAACTCACCAATTTCTTGGCTTTGCACCAATTCTTCTTTCATACTCAATGTTGCACAATCATCTACCTCTAGTTTATAGATATTCTTCACCCCAATCCCTATCCTCGTGGTCTGACCCGTGGCTATGTGTCTTAGGAATGCCTTTCCTTTACTGAAGACAACATCATAGCCTTTGTCCTCCAACATCGTGACTGATACCAAGTTCTTCTTCAGTCCAGGCACATACATCACA
>APFE030126363.1:263594-277720 GCA_000404065.3 Pinus taeda
CTTGGACTTCTTCGATGGGAAATTAGTCACATAATGTCTCATCTTGTGACAATTAAAGCATCTTACTTTAGACATGTCACCCTTCTTCCTTCCATGAGAAGAATTCGATTTGAAATGGGAAGCCTTCCCCTTCCCTTTCCTTGACTTACTTGCTAAGGCCAGATTTTTTTCATCATCATTCTTGGATGAAGAACCATCTCGTGTGCTCCTCCTGATCTCCTCCTGCATAAGATCCAACCACGGTCATTCTCAATCCGACAGTTTCTCCCTTCCATTCACAGAGTCTTGGTAGCTATTCCAACTCTTTGGAAGGCCAAGGAGAGCGAGGCTAACCATAGCATCATTGGCAGTAGTTATTCCCACAATGCCAAGCTCATCTCTGTAGGTGGTGAGCTTGTTCAGATATGTGGAAAGAGTATCGCCCTTATCCATCTTGATTCTTCGAAGCTTATCCTTGAGCTTCGATTTCCTCTGGTCGCTACTATTCTGGTAGAGGTCCTTCAATGTCTTCCACATTGACAATGGAGTATCCTTCCCATGGAGACTTGAGATAATATGGTCTCGAAATCCCTCAAGGATGATCCATCTCGCCTTCGCCACACACTTCTTCCACTCAGCCAACTTTTGTGCATTAGTTGAAGTTGGCTTTGGGATTTCTTGATCAATGAATTCCTTCAAGCCATTGTATTCTAATACAACCTCCATTTTATCTTTCCATGCTATGTAATTTGAGCTACCTTCCAAGGCATACTTGAGTCTCAAGCCATAGAACACCATTGGCCAACCTTGAAGTATGATATGAATTCTATTTGCACCTGCAACCCCGAACTTCAAACTTCGAATTATCTTCTCAATAGACTGTTCACAACTCTGATACCATGTAGAAAATATCTACAAATCCAGCTCTGATACCATGTAGAGAATATCTACAAATCCAGCTTTGATACCATGTAGAAAATATGCTGGTAGGCTAACCCGATAATGCAATATAAATCAAAGAAGATTACTATAACCTACATCTACTATCAATTTGTGGAAGCTTAAAGATCAAGCTGAACAATATAACCAGAAGAAGAAGAATCAATTGCACAATACACATGAAAATACTTTGGGGAAAGCCTCAGCTAAAAACCCCACACTATTGTATTATCATACATGGTGGAAATACTAGAATATATACAAAGCCTAGCTCTCATACTAGCCACACCCTCGAGTACAATCCTCACAAGTATGCTCACATAAATCTGGCTTCTCCTAGCCTTCTTCTCTTGCCCTCAAGCTCCTATGTCCTTGGTGTTGTTCCTTGTGGATGATTCTCCTATTACCAAGTGGATGATCTCCTCCAAAAAACTGCACAATCCTCAAGATATAAATCCTTGACTGCATGCATGAGTTTGCTCCATGATAAAACACATGCAACTGTAGTACACTGTCTTGACTTAATCTCAACTAGTTTTATTAAATAGACATGCATCATTTTCTGATGAGGGAATCTTCAATTAATTGGCATAGCATAGTTGGAGTGCATTAATGCTTCAACTAACTGTTAACTCTTCATAGTTTCCTCAAATATTGAAGCTAATTTAACGTTGACTAATCAGTAAACTGAGTTAACTAATTACGAAACTCATTATTATCTCCTTAATTTAAGGGATAACTCTTGCATGACTTCAGAAAGACTTCTAACTTGAATTTATCCAACTAATTAATTTAAAATAAATTAATTAATTATTTCCAAGTAGCTGTTAAGACTAAATTCAATTTTAATTCACAATTTAATTCAAGGACAAATTAAATTTGGAATATTATTGTTGCCACATTTCAACATCTTGATGGTAGATCTGATCAATACTTCACCTTTACCCTCCAAAGGGGATTGGATAAACATCAAGACCTTTTGAGTTATCATGCAATGTCTTTATTATTTCTTTGTCCAAGATCTCTCCATGTCTCCATGATGGTTCTTCTTTGTGCTTCTTCCCTATAAGTGCTTCTTTGTTTCTTCTCATTAATGTCTTCTTTGAGCATCACCTTGTCATGTTCGGATGGTACACCTTCCAATGAAGATCACTCATGACAGGGAAAAATTAGTCTTGGAATCATCTATTCTATATCTACCTTGCTAATGAAAGAATTTTCTTGTGATAAGCTTGTGTGAGGACTAAAAGAGGAAGGCTTGATGAGTATGGCACAATTAAGCTCAACAATGGTTGAGTAAGGCACCAATTCTCACTAAAACTATGTCATGCACTATAAGGAGGGGCTCTTCAGGGTCCAACACAATGGGAAAGTGCAAGAGACAGTGTGATGATCTTGCTGATGAAAATTGCACCAAGTGTTAGGCTCAATGGAGTAGAAGACAATGATAGTGCATTTGAGATTGACAATGAACAAGGGATAACCCCATTGGTCACTAGAACTACGCCATGCATTGAGGAGACAAGGTAAGACAATTATTGGTGTAGTGATGAAGTTTAGTGGAGAAAGGTTGGGGCTTGTTGAGTACAACTGTGCCATGCGGTATGAATGAGAGGTAAGCTTAAGGGAAGGCACAATTTTCTTCAACAATGATCTACATGAAGCTCCACTGTTCACTAGAAATGTGCCATGCGTTGGGAGGAGGAGGGGGCTTAAGGCTAGCACAATTTTCTTCCATAGTGAATGATTATTCACTAAAAGTGTGCTCTATGCCCTATGCTATTGCAATTTTCTTCCACAGTGGTTGAATGTTCACTAAAGTGTGCGCTGCATTTAGGAAGGCTCACTGGAAGAGAAAATTGCGCAGTTGGCTAAGGCAAGCAACGAAAGTCAAGTCAATTTTTCTGGGGAGAGGCTTAATATAATGTGAGAGGGAAGAGACCTTGTATGGCACAATTTTCTTTTGTATAGGTCCACTAGAAACACTCCATGCACTATACAAGGAAAATTTTCTCAAATCTTAGTGCAGTGAGTTAGAACAAGCAAGAAGGGTTGGGTGACTATGCTTTGAAGGTTCTGAAAGTGTAGCCACAAAAGATTAACTTAATAAAGAATCAGTGCACAATTCTAGGAGCAAGAGATATCATAAATGAGGCTCATGAATAAGTAGTTGTCATCACCTGGTGAAGGATTGAAGCTTTCATAACTTGCACTAGGAAACAAGACCAAGAAGATATCCAAAATGGCTAAGTGTGGGATCAAAAGAGTAAGAGAGGGAAAAACATGAGAACAAGACTCAGGCTTGAACCACACACATGAATTCCATGAATGCAAGCTAGAGGAATGCACAAGACTCATGAACAACAATCACACCTTGAAACAACAACAAAGCGACACTTATTTCTAGGTGTGATTGTTGAAACACCACATGCGACACTTAGAACACAAGTTGTGACTGATGTGTCGATTGTGAACAAAAAGTACACAAATTGACATATAGGACCATTTAGTGAAGAGGAATACACTAGATCTGCCTCTAGTGATGTGCAAAGTTGTGACACAAACAAGAGTGAGAATAGTTAGAAGCAACACTTGTGACACTAAGAAAATGTGAAAATGACACTTGCAAAATCTAAAGAAATTAAAGAAATTAAAAGAGACACATGATAGAGCGAAGATAATATGAAAACACCACTTGTTAAAGTGAAATCAAGCAAAAACGAAAATCGTTAATGTAAAATCGACACTTATGAAAGCAAAGGTGCATGAATGCAACAGTTGAGAAAACTCACTAGAATGATTAGATACATACAACTAAAAGTGAGAGGGATATTGTTACTGGAGAGTGCACATTGACTGCCAACATAGGTTGTGAAATGCATAGTCTTTATAGACTGCGCAATGCAGGTCTAAGCTTGCACAAGAAAGGTGCATTTGTGAATTCATCAAAGGATGCACATGTGTGAGAAAGTGACATTAACACTTAGAGTCTAAGAAGGAGTCTTAAACACTTAGAAAACAACAATTGACCATGAAGTGACCATAGAGCGACAGATCGTAATATCCATAGTAGGCTCCAAAATTCAAGTGTAGGAAAAGTCTTAGAGGGTGTTGATAGCAATGTCAACACAATCCTAAGAACTGATAGTTGAACAATGAACAACAAGAGTTGAGGAAGTTGAAGTGCTCGATGGGTAGACCTCTCTTTGATCAAATACAAAGAACTAATGTGTAGCAGATCAAGTTTAAAAAGCGATGTCAAGAAGTCTAGTTGAAGAGCAGAAAGGTAAGGTGTATAAGTCAAGTGGTTGTAATCAAGCTTGAAAGCAAAAACTTGAGGGTTGCATGGTTAGATGATAACTCACTAAAGAATTTGTTGAGAACCATAAGTTATCGATAATAGATCCAAGTAACAACTCAAAGACATAGGTTGATGCCTACAATTCACTGAGTTGGTGCTCAGCTAGGGATTGATGTCTTTGGTAGGTTGGTGCCTACATTTGTTGAGTTGGTTCTCAACTATGTGAATGAAATCTCCAGTAAGTTGGTGTATGCAAAAGTTGTTTATTAATACTAACTTTGTACAAGGAAGTTTACAAATATAAATTGTATAAATAGTTCTTACACAAAGATCTATGTTTCATGGTTTATGTGCATCCAATATTTTAAAAATTAAAAATTATTAATAATATTGATTTCTCCCTCACCCCTTAAATATTTCCAACAAAACTATATATGGTTAAGAATAGCTTCTACAACTCCCAACACTAAAATTCAACACCTAAATTATTTATGAAAAAGTGTAGAAACAACACAATGAAAATAATGATTTAGAAAATGATTTGGAATATATAGTTTAAATATAAAAAAACTAAACGAACAAACTATATTTAGTTTAACTTAGTATTTTAGCTTCTTTGACCTGAGTAATTTTAAAATTGTAAATAATAAATAATATTAGTTAAAAATAAATGGTAAAGAGAGCATGTTTAGCAGTGTTTCTTAGAATTACAAGATTAGATTAATATTTTACAACGTGGACTAGCTTGAGTTCATCTCATATTTTAGGGTATTCAACTTGATGATAAATAATGTTTAGTTGTGAAAAATACATGCCAAGGAGAGTATGATTTCTAGTGTTTCTTAGTATTTATGGGTTAGATTAATATTTAATATAAGATTTGAATTAAAGTTAGGAAAAAAACAAGTTTTTTAGTAAGCTATACTTAATTAAAAACATTTAAATTTTAAATTTTACAACATATATGTTATGAAAAATGATAAGTTAAAGATTATGCATATAAGTTATACCCAAAAAATAATTTATATGAATGTAAAGAAAACCACTATCCTTTTATACCACAATATGAATGGAAAACTAGTGGATTTTGGTCTTTTAAGGATGACAAATGATGGAGATGCTCCTCATGTTACCACTTCAGTTAAAGGCACAATAGGTTAATAGGTTACCTAGAGTTAGAGTATATCATAGATATATGTTGTATTTTGTATTTTATATTTTATATGTAATATTAGTAATCCTAAAGGAATTCAATTTGTTGGATAAACTAAGTGTTATTTTTGTTTGGGATGTTTCTATATGTATTTTTGTTGCACCTCATTATTAATGGAAAATAGTAATGTATATAGTTTTCGAGTGGTGTGCAAAACCACCTATAAATGCAAATATAGCAAAAGAGGAAATTAACCTCATTTGATTATTGTAAACCATTTCAAATATGAAATCTAAACAAGTTAATCACAAAATTTATGATTTTCAAGGGAATTTTCTTCTATAGGCTACTATACATATATTTTGAGGTATTTAGAAGGGACACTTTATGTGGATGTGGATAAAAACCTTAGATAAATAGAGATAATCATTATATCAAATACATAATAATTTGTTCCAATGCCAAGAATGTATTGTACCCAACCCCTAAGTTAACCTCATGGAGGCGGGTTACTCAATTTTTTCACTTCCTACGACTCCCTCAAATGTCTTTTCTAAAATTTCCATCATATTATGCTCAGGGGAGCTTTCTAATGATATAAACTTAACCTCATTCAATTATTGTAAACCATGTCAAATATGAAACCTAAAAAATTTAATCACAAAATTTATGATTTTCAAGGGCATCTTCTTCTATAAGCTACCATACCTATATTTGCACGTATTTAGAAGGGACACTTTATGTGGATATGGATAAAAACCTTGGAGAAAACACAATAATCATTAAATCAAACACATATAATTTGTTCTAATGCCAAGAATGTATTGTACCCCCCCTAAGTTGACCTCATGGAGGTGGGTTTAATTTTTTTTTCACTTCCTACGACTCTCTCGGACGTCTTTTCTAAAATTTCCATCATATTCTGGTCATGAGAGCTTTCTAATGATATAAATTTTATCTCATTTCGATCTCTATGCATAAATCTATGACCCTCAGAAGATTTGATAATTTGTGCTAGGTCAAATACCATACCATTGACACGTGGCAATCATGATTCACGTGTCAACACCTATAATGCCACACCATCTTGACACATGGTAACATTTACCCACATGTCTTCACCATACAATGCCACAACCATAATTAACCACCTAAGTCTTGCTCATGGGCCACTGGATGATGCAAACCACTGGTTTAACCTTATTTCCTCCCATATGTTTGATCTCCGTCTAGTGGAAAATTTGTCATATGATGTAATCCTATTTTTCTGTTAACTAATCCTCCAATTAACCAGGCCACCTAGGCAACAAGATGCATAATAGTTCTTCCTACTATCTTGTTTAGGTCCTGTTGATGGAATATTAACTAATGGAATTCCCTTTTCTATCATCTTAGATTTAGTCAACCAACTACCTAACCACCTAAATACATAGCACAATGTCCATTTTGACTTGGTTCAGTCTAGTTGAGAGGCCATCGACTAGGATATCTACCATTTCAGCTTCCAATTATGTTAAATTACCACTGGGGTGTATAATTTAACCTTGTATAGATAATAGATACAAACAAATTCTAAAAAAAAAAATAGAAAATATACAATGGCAATCACATAAAACATACATAAATTTTTTTCTCCTGGAACCCAAAAGTAAGAAAACCAAATTGGTTTTTCATTATGTTCCTTTCAATGGCATAATACATTATATACATGTTGAAACATTCATAAAAACCTAATCCACTAACCCTAGATTAGAATATAGTTGTTTTTCCTTTGACTGGATCTACAAAACCATGGACAAAACCACCTGCTTAAAGCCATGTGCAAAACCATGCCGGTGGGGATGGTCATGCAAAGAATATAACAAATACCCAATATTCTCCCACTTGTTGTTTTCTTTGCAAACAGGGGGTCGTAAGAGTACACAATCACCAATATAGGGTAGTGACACCCATTGTTTCTCTACACCAAGAAAACTTCTCACATAATTTGTTAATGCATCTGCAACATTTTTTTAAAGTGTCCATCTTTACCAATAACACCTTTTTGTCTTCAAACATATCCCTCACAAAGTGATACTGGACATCAATATGCTTCGTCTTCGAATGATAAACAGAGTTTGTTTCCAACAAAATTACACTTTAGTTATCACAATCTATCCTTATAGCTTGTTGTACTAACCCCATACCTAAACACAATCTCTGTAACCAAAATACTTCCTTTCTTGCATGACTGGCTTCCATGTATTCAACTTATGTAGTTGGAATTTCCACTATAGACTATATCCTACTCATCCAACGGATTTCTCCTTTGAATAGGATAAACACATACCCACTTGTAGATCTTTTATGATCTAGATCTTCAACCCAATCAACATCAACAAATCGACGTATCTCCAACACTCTATCCAATCCTGGTCTTCCTTGGTAGCACAAACCATAATCACTAGTGCCACAAATATACCTGAAAATCCATTCTATTATTGTTCAATTCTTCTTGGTTTTGACATAAAACCACTTAATACTCTCACTGCATGTGCAATATCTAGTATGGTGCAAAACATTGCATACATCAAAATTCTAACTACGCTCACATATGGAACACAAGGCATGTACTATTCCTCTTCTTGTGTCTTGGGACACTATTCTGTAGATAGATTTACACCTACACAAATAGGAACCTTCACTGGTTTACTTTCATGCATATTAAACCTCTTGTATATTTTCTTTTAATTTCCATGCCCAAATTAATTTTTTAGCTCTAAGATCAGTCGAATGTAGAGGATAATTGTGTCTTCACACCTTGAATAATTTATCTATCATTTCCAATCAATAACATGTCACCACATACAATAACAAATAAATAATACGATCACCAACTAATTTAAAATACACATAGTGATATGCTTTTCTCCTTGTGAAGCTGGCAAGTCCATGTATACATGGATCAAATTTTTTATACCACATCCTTGGTGATTGCTTTAACCCATACAAAGGCAATTTTAGCCTGCATACTGGTTCTTTCTTATCCTTCACTGCAAATCCTTCTAGTTGCTTCCTGTATATCTCTTCTTTGAGATCCCCATGTAGGAATGTTGTCTTCACATCCATCCGTTCTACCTCAAAATCAAAAGCAACAAAAACAAATAAAAGTAATCTAATAGAAGCTAACTTGGAAACAAGAGAAAAAATATCACCAAAATCAATTCCTGACAGTTGGGAATAATATTTTTCTACTAATTGAGCTTTGTATTTCTCCACTTTTCCTTCTACATTCAAATTCTTCTTAAACACCCATTTTATTCCAATGAGATTTCTTTTAATCGAAAACTACACCAGATCCCAAACCACATTCTTTTCCAAGGCTACTATTTCTTCAACCATGGCCTTTTTCCAAAATTTTCCATTCTATTAATCCATTTCCTCCCTAATATTTCTAGGACCACCATCAATAATAGATAAAGAAAAATTTGAACGGAAATTAGATGGTGTATACCACTTTGGCTACCTTCTTTCCCAAATTTGATCTCCTAAAAAACCAGAGTGTATGGTTCTTCTTCTTTTGTTGAGTCTGATTATTCAATCTTTAGTTCAAAGTATATGTTCTCTAGTTCCTTTTTCCTTGGTAGGACTTCCTGTTTCATGATATCCTTCACTTCTTTAAATACCACATCTTGATTATACATAACCTTCTTTGTTTCTGAGTTCCAAAGCTTGTAACCTTTTAAACCATCTTTATACCCCATAAAGATACACCTTTAAAATTTATTATCTAACTTGGTTCTTTTCTCCTTTAGAACATGCACATATGTATCATAGACAAATACCTTGAGATGTGTGAGAGAGGGTTTCTTACTAGCCCATACCTCATGTGGAGTCTTATCCTCCAACATTGATGAAGGTGATCTATTAACTGGGTAACATCTAGTATCCACTACCTCTACCCAGCATTCCTATCCTCACCCAACACCACTAAGAATGCTCCTTACTTTTTCCATCAATGTCCTATTCATCCTTTTTGCAACTGCATTTTGTCGAGGAGTGTATGGAGTAGTCTTCTATCGTGTTATACCACACTCCTTATAGAACTCTTCAAATTCCATCTTGCAAAACTCTCCACCATTTTCTATCCTCAACACCTTAATCTTCTTATCTATCTGATTTTCCACCAGAGCCTTAAATTTTTTAAACCTATCAAAGAATTCAAATTTCTTCTTGCGGAAATATATCCATGTGTTCCTTGAGAAGTTATCTATAAATGAGACGTAGTACACAAATTTACACAATGATGGAACTGACACAGGTCTATTGTAGTGGCTACAACCACCCTCCAAAATTTTGGCCTGCACCAATTTCAGAGCCTCCCTTAAATATTTTCATTTGATGACTGCACACACCAGGGTTCACTCTATGAGCTCGTGTGAGTCTTTACATTCACCTTTCTTGTTTATTGCATTCAAGTCTCCGCATGTTGATGTCCAAGTCTTGCTTGCAACGTGTTCTAGTTATGCTCAAAGCCTTTGCTTTATATGTGTTTGTTGTATTTTCCATGAAGGCATCTATCGCACTCACACACGGAGTCACGTTCATCGTCGCGCAAGCATCGTCTCGATCATGAATGATCAATCACGATTGTCGCGCTTGTCGCTTGCACCGTTGGTCGGTCATGTTGAACATGTGTCCCTCCAAAAAAATTGCACAAATTTGCCTCCTAGTCGATGCTAGACCTTGCAGACAGCCATTGTCGACTCAGATTGTCTATCTCCATCCCTCAATGACTCTTGCGCAGTTTTCATAAGTAGTTGCCCAGAGCCATCATCCCTCATCACAACCCTGCTGTGTCTCTCGATCACCTGCATCCGAATGATCATGTGTCATGGTAGACTAGGAGGTTTTGGATTTGATGTCGTCTCGTCATGAATGACTGCAGGTATAGGTACACCAAGAAACATGTCAAGACAATGACCAGGATGAACAAAGGGAGCACATGCTCATGGATAGGTTCACCAACCGACAAACAAATGAAGCATGTGAAGTGGACGAACGTGACGAACATGCAACTTCGTGAACAAGTGAGCTTGTCAAGCCTTCCAGCATGGAAGCAAGGAACAACATGCTAAAGCTTCATCAAGCAAACCAAAGACCATCAAAGACCTACGGACTTTACCATGTGGAGGTGAAACTATGATACACCATGGAGACATCCATCACTCAGTGACACTCTAGCTCGACATGCACTCCAACAACAGCTCGAATGTGCCAGCATTGTCATGTCAAGTCATGAGTCATGTTGCCCACATCTCCACTATGGGCTTATTGTTAATCAATGTGATGTAACATGGAAGTCCAAGAGACCCACTTGTTTAACATAGATTCATGTAAGTCGAAAAATCATGGAAGTTGAACGGTCATGAGGATAGTCGAATAGCCACAAGGGTTAGTTTCACCCTTGGCTATAAATACCCCCCTCATTTGTACATGAAATGACTTTTCACCTCAGCTCCTCCCACATAGCCAGGAGAGTCTATAATCTTTTCTTTGAGGAGTAAGTAGTGGCTCCAATGCCCTGCTAATGGGGTTAGTGATGTATGTTGTAACGATGTGTCTTGGAAATTTCACTTAATTCAGAAGCCTATCAACATGCCAACACCTTTTCACACATGTATTGTATTTATTGTAAGACTGATCTTTAAACACTTGTAATGCATGTTGCTTTAACCATATGTTCTACATCTGAACTGATTCATTTGTTGTAATGCATAATGTATTAATGGAAATGTGTTGTATATATTGTTACTGTTGTCCTGTTCATGTCAATTGATCTGCTAGACATCAGACAAACCTTTCACATGAACCTTGCTATAACAATCGTTGCACTCATCTTGGACTGATCCATGAGTGATGTACGTGTTATCTTACCTTGTATGTTGTGACTGCCGCATCCGAGTGGACTACTCCGCTAGAAGCTGTGTATGTCCTTTGTGTTGTGTGTTCCTAGCCGAGTTGGGACTGATCCCTTTCAACCTTGAACTCATCTTCACCTTTTTCCCCTCATAGTGAAAGAACCATTGACACAAGTACACTTACACTCACCAGGCATGCGAACCTCACTTCTCAAAGACAAAGCAGAACACTCTCCTGTGCTAAAAAGCAAGAGTTGAGGCAAATTTTTAAGATAATGGCAACCAGGCCATCATACAGATGGGACTCCCACTCCAAACGGTGTGAGGTTTAATTGGGACTTCGTACCGGGGTGATCCCTTGAATGTTGGTGGGTCCAACACAATCAACAAGGTCCAAACACATCATTGTGCACTAGCTCTAATATTCCTTATGCCCTCTTAACACCAGAGGAAAACCTCACCTGATTTTGCTTCCCATATACATAATGTTCACATAAATCAAAATCTATAGAGAAATTAGACATGCCTTCTACCATACCATTACCATGTATTATTTGAAGGCCTTTCTCTTCAAAATTTCCTAGTCTTTGATGCCACATCATAATATTTTCTCTAGAGACTACAAGATTTTTTGTTCAAATCTCAGAAACAATAGTACTGTTGCACTCATCAATAACAATACCACCCAACAACTTGTTCAAAGTTCCAATTTGATCTACCATCATCAATACCAAGGTTCCTCAAACTATCTTGCAAGTACCTTTCTCAAACACTATTTTTACACCTGCATCATCCATATTGCTTACATAAATTAGAATTTTGGGCAATCCTAGAATGTGTAGAACACTGGGGAGTGTTCTAATTCTTCCACTTGTCAACTTCAACTTGAATTTTCCTCATCCTATTATTTTTGTTTTCTTTTCATCACCTAGGAAGACATCGCCAACATCATATCTCTCGTACTCACAAAACCACTTCCTATGGGGAGTCAATCAACCATGTCTCATCATATACATGTATATATGAAGAAGCCAAGTATACATCCCCACCTTGATCTGAGGTGGTTTTCACCTCTACAAAAGGAGCATAGTCAATTCCTTTTCCTTTCTTAGTAGTTTTGGATCTATAATATTTCCTGTAGTGCCCTTGTTTTTTCATTCCTAACATACCTTTACAAATTTTCTAGGAGATTTAGATCTCACTTTAGATTCAGATCTCCCACTTGAGGAATATTTTCTATTTATGTTCTGGGAGCATCCTATTATATAAAAGGAATATCCATTCCATCTATCAATGTTTTTCCATCTCATCTCCTCTGATAACAAGGATGAGACTATTTCATCAAATTTAAGGTAGTTGCATTAATACCTATGGTAACAACCATACTATCCCATGAGTTTGGTAGAGAACATAACAAACTAATGCACTTATCCTCATCTCAGAAATCTTAATATCAACAGATAATAAGAGACTTACCAAAATATTGAAGGCATTCAGATGCTCTGTCACAAAGTCTCCATTCCTCATCCTCAGGTTATACAACTTCTTTCATAGGAACAATTTATTTACCAGGGACTTAGACTGATAAAAAGTCCCTAAGTTGTCTCGCAAAGCCTGTTGGCCGGATAAATCATTCTTGCGGACAAGACCGATCTCCCTAGTGTCAACTGATATCTAGCAACAAGAAGGACAAGCAAATCTACCTTTCTCTAAACATATTACGATTTATTAATAAAAACTAAAGAGGTGTTTTAGACACTACCTTAAGTCCAACGCTAGTTTGTGGCAGCCATGCTCCAATAGCCCCAAAAGAGTTTCCTTTCAAGAACCTACAAACACAAACAAGAACACATCAAATAACACCTGCATAGCTAATATAATAAATCATGTTCATCATGGTGATCAAGGAATCCATGAAATAAACCATAAAACACAGCTTATTGAGAAAAATAAACTTGATTGTATTAACTTTGAAATAGAACAACTTTACAACCTTAGTGCCTTGATGTTGTACAAGCTCTTCCCAAGGTCCAAACAGGAATCTCCTCTACTTTGACAAGCCTCACTCTCTTCGAAATGAGATCAAAAGGTATGTGATCTTTCCTCTAAAAAGCTCAATTAGGAATACTAAGTTCCAGCAGCATTTACCCTAAAAAATATTCAGCTTTCAACCTTTTTAGTAACTAGCCTAATGCTTCATTTTATAGTGCAAAGGAAGGAGGTTACAGGTCCATCATTGAAGGGATAGAGTCCTCCTTGAAAGGGATAATCTACTCACATCAAGGGGTTAGCTCCTAAAGATATGGGATGCATGAACCCTTAAGGAGCGAACTTGCCACTGCAAGATTCCCTCTAGAAGCTTCCAGAAATGACTCAAAGTGAGTTTTTAAGAATGTACTTGCACCTTTTTAACTTTTACAGGGGTTCGCACCCATAACACAGATACAGAGTGGTCAGGTGCGCAAGGGACATGATCAATAGGTGCAGTACTGCAGGTAATGCTAAGAGAAAGTGTAAAACCAGAGTTTTAGAGATTTTTAAGGTCTTTCTCTTATTTTCAAGGCTTGATATGAAGAACTGAGGTTTAAGACTTGCAAAGGAGGTAAGTATGAGTGGTGATAGACTCACACAGATTGCAGAAAGTCATGGTGACAATTTTTTGTGCAACAGATTGCCCCCTAAAGTGCGAAGTCTGTAATAGATGAGGATGGTTTTTGTCATCTATGAAGAGTGAAGTACTTTATCATTTCAAGGATCTTCCTGTGGATACCCCGGACGGAACCTGTAAAAACATTCAATGCAAAATATATATATATGAACATATCATCACTGAGGTAGGCATTCCCATACTCAG
>APFE030126363.1:277740-346983 GCA_000404065.3 Pinus taeda
GAACAAAAAGTGTCGTGTTCAAGAGTGGTTAACTACTTTTCTAAACACAAAGTATAACAAACAGGTTCATTTTTCTCTCTTTTCCCCCACCATTTCTGGCAAGTACCTCTTTATTTTTGACAAGATTGAGGAGGATAACATTTTCTTGATTATAAGCTCATCCTTCGGATGAGTCTAACTTAGTTTAAAATTCTAACCCTAAGAAGGAGTGGTCCATTCCTGTTGAAATTGAACAGGTCCTTTACTGTTAAATTTTAACGAGTCCAGTATAGGAGAAACTCGGTGTTTTTCAATTTTAGGGAGTCAGAAGAAAAACTTAAAAAACTCCATGGTTTTCCTTTTTCGTAAATTTGTATCCCCCAAGCCCGAAAAAGTATAAAATGATACTTGAGAGAACTGCTTGATCATTACGATCAAGGAGTACTTTTCATAATTAGTGACTTCAATTTGAAAAAGTAAAAAAACGATAAAAAAACACGTTGTTTTATTACCAGTATCGAACTTGAAACGACAAAATTCCGGCAATCTTTTCATGTTTATATGGCCATAAAAGAGCTGTAAGTGGATCGTCCTTTTAATTCCGTTTTAACAAGTTTAAAAAGAAAAACTCGACAATCTTTTCACATTTTACGAGTCAGAAAAGAGCTTAGAGAGGACTCGTCCTATAGGAACGAGTGGTATAAAGGGTAGCAACTGGTTCCGGTAAAGGTGGAACTTGCTTAAAACATGTAATGGTCAAGAGGCTGGCTAACAAAACCACTCATAATTGTGGTCCCTCAGGAAAGGTAAAACAAGCAAGTGAAAGCATATAATCAGCCAAAGAGATGGTGGTGATGGAATGAAAACAACCAAGGCTCATCTAACAGAATTTAGCTGATAAAGACAACAATCACGAGATGTAAATTGGGTATGGGTTCATTTTTACACAAGCTTGAACCATAAATAACTCTGCTTGGATTCAGTTTCATGTTTACACAAGCTTGAAACGAAAAACTATGCTTGGATTCGGTTTCATGTTTACACAAGCCTGAAACGAAAAACTATGCTTGTTATAAGTTTGCATGCCCCCAGCATAACAACGCAAAACGAGGTACATGCCCCCCAAGCTTCATTGCATTCAACTAGGTGGATGAAATGAAGGTGTACTTTCAAGGTCTTGAAAAGACTCGACTTGAAAAGGGAGTTGTTTCATTTTTTAAAGAGGTTGACACAAGAAAAGAACTATCCTTAAAACCCTTGTTTCATTTTTTAAACGAGCTGGACACAAGACAAGGAACTATGCTCTTAAATCCTTGATTCATTTTTTAACGAGCTTGACACAAGATAAGGAACTATGTTCATGACTCCTTGTTTCATTTTTTAACGAGCTTGACACAAGACAAGGAACTATGCTCATGACTCCTTGTTTCATTTTTTAACGAGCTTGACACAAGACAAGGAACTATGCTCATAATATCCAGTTTCATTTTTTAATGAGTTTGAAACGGGAATAAACTGTCCTTGCATCCTAGTTTCATTTTTTAATGAGGTTGAGACAGGAAGAAACTGTCCTCACATCCTAGTTTCATTTTTTAACGAGGTTGAGACAGGAAGAACTATCCTCTCACCTGATTCATTTTTGAAAGAGGTTGACTCAGTAACAGGAACTTTCCTTGAAACCCTTGTTTCATTTTTGGCCGGATAAATCATTCTTGTGGACAAGACCGATCTCCCTAGTATCAACAGATATATAGCAACAAGCAGGACAAGCAAATCTACCTTTCTCTAAACATATTACAATTTATTAATAAAAACTAAAGAGGTGTTTTAGAACCTACCTTAAGTCCAATGCTAGTTTGTGGCCACCATGCTCCAATAGCTCCAAAAGAGTTTCCTTTCAAGAACTTGCAAACAAAAACAAGAACACATCAAATAACACCTGCATAGCTAATATAATAAATCATGTTCATCATGGTGATCAAGGAATCCATGAAATAAACCATAAAACACAGCTTATTGAGAAAAATAAACTTGATTGTATTAACTTTGAAATAGAAGAACTTTACAACCTTTGGTGCCTTGATGGTGTACAAGCTCTTCCCAGGGTCCAAACAGGAATCTCCTCTACTTTGACAAGCCTCACTCTCTTCCAAATGAGATCAAAAGGTATGTGATCTTTCCTCTCAAAAGCTCAATTAGGAAGACTAAGTTCCAGCAGCATTTACCCTAAAAAATATTCAGCTTTCAACCTTTTTAGTAACCAACCCAATGCTTCATTTTATAGTGCAAAGGAAGGGGGTTACAGGTCCACCATTGAAGGGATAGAGTCCTCCTTCAAAGGGATGAGCTTCTCACATCAAGGGGTTAGCTCCTAAAGGTATGGGATGCATGAACCCTTAAGGAGCGAACTTGCCACCACAAGATTCCCTCTAGAAGCTTCTAGAAATGACTCAAAGTGAGTTTTTAAGAATGTACTTGTGCCTTTTTAACTTTTACAGGGGTTCGCACCCATAACATAGATACAGAGCGGTCAGGTGTGCAAGGGACATGACCAATAGGTGTGGTACCGTAGGTAATGCTAAGAGAAAGTGCAGAACTAGAGTTTTAGAGATTTTTAAGGTCTTTCTCTTATTTTCAAGGTTTGATATGAAGAACTGAGGTTTAAGACTTGCAAATGAGGTAGGTATGAGTGGTGATAGACTCACATAGATTGCATAAAGTCATGGTGGCAATTTTTTGTGAAACAAAGCCTTTGTTGCAACTTCTCTTGGAATATTCTGTAATACTGAACCTGAGACACATAACTGTATTGTGCTCTTTGCCTTATGATCCAAATTTTTCTAGCCTTCTATCGAAATTGTCGTTGGTTTAATACATGATCCACAATGATCCAATGATATTTATCCACCAACAAATCCTCCAGATTAAGCTTCCACAGTTAAAACTATATCTGTTTAATTTCTTGATCTTTATCTTTCCATTGTTTTCCATTTCCTTTCACCATAACCATAAGCCCAAGAAAAACCACTTAGTTGCAAAGGCATCCCCTTGAAGCCAAAACTGATTTGATACCAAATGTAGGTTTTAACCCTATACCAATAATATCTACAAATGAATTCCTAAAAAAATAAATAGAAAATACACAAAAATAATTTTCTCCGTGAACCCAAAACTTTGAAAACCATATTGATTTTTGATTACATTCATTTCAATGTTATAATACATTATATACATGCCAAAGCATTGCTAAAACCCTAATCCATTAACCCTGGATTAGAATAAAATTGTACTTCCTTTGACCGGATCTACAAAACCATGGGAAAAACCACCATGCACAAAACTATGGTCATGCAAATAATATAACACATAACTAATGCGGGACACATAACACGACATCCTGAAAACTTGGCTTGCTAGTTTTTTTGACCATCCCAGACAAAGACTTACATATTTTCACTTGTTGTAGTTAGTGAATGCATAAAAAATCTAACATAGGGATATAAAAGGCTTTGCCTATTCTGGTTAATGAATACATTGACCATCTAACATAGGGACATAGAAGAATTTTCCTGGCCTGATTAATGAATACACCAGCCTATGAGGCACCGAGAAATCTACCATCTAACACATAGGCATACAAGAATTCACCTACTTTGATTAGCGAATATATTGGTCCACCAACCACTAAACCACTGATAATTGTAAGACACACTTAAGGAATTCCACCTAGTACATTCTTCTACAATCAAGCCCTTTTTGCAACTAATCTCTTAGTCACAACTCTTCCATCCCATGTGGCTGAGGGTTTGGAATAAGCATTTCTAATCCCAAAATTTTTCCAATATATTCACATAATAAAAGAGTCAAACTTATCAAACTTGAAAGTTTTAAGCTCCAAATCGTCGTTATGAGCAATCTATTAATTCTGGTTTCTTGGTTCGTAGAAGTCAACATAGTTAAGTTAGTTAACTATAGAAAAAAAATTAACCCCAAACAATTGGCATACCAATTATGAATCCACTTATTAAACTCGGGGTGGATCATAATATGTAAATGGGAAAAAAACATGATGATGCTCCTATTCTAATTTAGGAGAGCCATAACCAAATGATTTTCAGTGACATTCATTAATACTTTAATTTGTACACAAGTATTTTTAAATATAAAGTTTCTCAACACAATTAATAGATTTATTAGAATGAAGGTTGGTTTTACAGGTTAAATCAAAGATACACTTAGATCTATTTTTGATTTCATGAATAGAATTACATAATCAAATATCCATAACATTCATATAAATTAAAAGGCACATGGAATTTCTCAAGTATTCCAAAAGAAATTATTATTAACAATGATTGGAAGAATCATGCAACAAAGAACAATTGAACACTAAGGTTGCAAATCAGAGTTGAAAGGATTATCTATATGAAATGTAGATGTCCAATAAAACCAAGCATACTAGGTGATTTCCACCCAACAATAGGTAGTTTTGCTATATAAATCACACCCATTAGCTAGGTTATTATATGAATAGGGTGAAGTGGAAATAATGACTATTAGTTCAGTCTATAAGGGTTTCAATAGGATATTATTCACTGCTAAATTTTGCAAAAGACAAAGCAGCTACAAACATGCACAATACTTGCCTCTCACAATGCAAGAGGAATTCTTTCTCTAGTTGTCAGTCCCTCATGATAATTTCCCTCTAGTGCTCTTCAAAGAAGACATAGGAAGGTCTAGTTGGTGTACCAAAACTTCCTTGAGGATTTCCTAGTTTCATGGCTCGCTCAACAAGAATAATCCCCTCATTTTCATGATGGGTCTTTTGTTTTTTTCTGGAGAAAAAAGTCTAAAACTTTTTATTAAGGATATATAAAAAGTTTTACATATTACAGCTATACATCATCAGCCCACCAGAGGGCGACAAAACTGTTATAGTCATAGCTCAATACAGAGGGGAAATCATGCAAGATATCCCAAAGCAACCCATAAAAAAGATAATGGATTGCGGCACACCATCCAGGCCTGTCACAAAAAGAGAAAAACTGTCCATAGGGTCGCTGAAAACCCAAATTGTTTAAACACACATATGAAAAATATTGTCATGGAGGCCTCCTTCAGGGAAGGATAAACAGCCTCATACATATATACGAAAATTAAAAACTGTCAAGAGGAGTCATATAAATATCCATCATGACCACATCTAGAAAGGAATCATAAACGGAAACGATAATATCATCCTGAGGCTAAATAATCGATAGCCTGTAGAAAAAACCATGGAGCTGGATGATAAGGCATGCGAACAAAAAACAGAGTAGTTATCGAAGAGAACTCCACGATCCTGTAGTAGAAAAAAATGATGAGGGAGAGAAACCATGATGAGAACATTATGCTGGAGGAGCAAAAGGAGGATGCTGCGTGAGGAGAGTCTGCCCCTATCTCGATTCCTCTATGGACCAGCTGCCCATAGCTTGTTGTAGGCCAACTTTAGAAAGCTGATCTGCTGTTGTGTTTTTGTCCCTGTAAATATGACATATAGAGATATTATTAAAATGGGATTTTAAAGACATAATATCATCTAAAATAGTCTTCAGGATCTGGTTTTGACATATTGCTTTCCCATTCACCCATTTAATAACATTCATGGAATCTCCAAATATTTGAATTATCAAGATGTTCTTTTGTAATGACCAGCACAAGAGATGATGGGTCTTTTGTTATATCATCCTGGTACTCTATTTTTTCCTCTATTTTTCTCATCCTCTTCCCCCCATACAAATGTTTCCATACGTTCCCCCAACAAGAAGCCCCCTGAACTACTTCTTATTTTAAAAATGTAACAAAGAGACCTTACAAAAGTATATGAGTGATGGCTTAACTCTATGAATTGGTTATTTCCATTATTTATAATTTAAATAGGGTAACGATTTGTTTGGCTCCCCATATGGGTATATGTTAAATGTATGAAATCCCCTTTTCCATTCCTCATTGCCCATTTTTCCCACTTGTTTATTCATGTTTTGGCTCATGAACTTCATAACTTAAGGCTTAGTATTTTCTTTATAGTTAATTCAAAAATATTTTTTTGGTATGTAATCTCCTTAGTTTATTAACATTGAATTATGGTTGAAGAATAGGGTTATTTCAAGATGATCCTCTTGCAAGGTTTTGATAGGAACTACATTAGATATTTAACCAATTTTGTAATGAACAACAAGGATCTCACTACCTTGTTTTGGAATCATAGAGATTGGTTGAGATCTAACCTTTCCTCCTTAATTACAATGGAAGCACACACATCTCAGATCGCTCTTCATTCATGCTTGAGGAAGCCGAGCATATCTAAAATGTTTCATAGACATGCCAATGCTAGATTTAGGCATTGGTGATTTGATAATCACCCGATGAGTGACCTCAATTGAAGATTTATTAAACAAAAGGTATTACAGACTCATGTGTTGGTGTGTGTTCTGTGTTATTGAAACAACGAATCGATCATATTGCCAATACACATACATTTTAAATGGAAAGACAACAAAGAAATAGAGTAAGCAACAAAAAGACACAAACACTTTTTAACAAGGAGTTCACCCTATTCTCCAGGGATACGTCTCCGGTCCAGCTTCAGTGGTGGACTTATTCTATTATGTCTTTAAGCAGAGAATTACAAATGCAGAGACTCAATATGAGTTCTCCTAAAGCAGATTTCGCTTGGCAAGGTGGTTCTTGGATTCCCCAAGCCACTCAGAGTTCACAAAATCTTTTCCTCCTACCATCACTATGACCTTTGGTCTACAGTGGAAAGAGCCAACTGTGATTCTCGATCCAGATAGATTCCGCTATGGGAAGGCTTGAATCTTCAAGCTCTCTGGTGCTCGATGCTGCCTATGGTCAACTCGGCCCTCTGTCTCTTCTGCTCGGCTTTACTGCTCTCTGTGTTTAGTCCTCCTCTCAGGGTTCACTATTCACTATCTCTCTTGGTCGCTTTAATTCTTCTTCTAATTCTCCTCCTCCTTCTTTTCGACTGTCTCTGTTCATGGCTTTAACTAGTCGATCCTATGCCTCTTCGGTTCCTCTTCCGCCTGCGGCCGATTCTCCTCCTACAGTTGTGCTTGTAGTTCCCTGTTCGACGTCAACAGGAATGCTTAGGGAGTGCCACGTGTCTCCATCTAACTAGTGCTAGCATGCTTCGTCAGCTCGTTCCTCCGGTTATGTCGCGAATACGCTCTTTCTCCACTGTGGCAATCAATGGATTCCAAATCCCTTTTAAATCGCAGCTTATTTCCCTGTCGATTCCGCTTCTTTCCATTGGGTGCAATCTCAACTGTCTGATTTGGGCTCCTCCAGATCCAATGTCATATGCACGTCGAGCGCGGTTGACTTGCTTGGCCGTTAACACGCGATCACGGCGGTTTTTCTCTCACCTTTGCTGCCACGCATTGATCGCTGATTGTGATCGCTCCGCTTTCTCCAAAACCTCTTACCATTCAAGGGCATCCTGATCAAATCGTCGGTTTCCAGGTCGTGGGTCCCACCGTCGTACACTGGCGCTTTTTACCTTTTTCTGCCCGCGGTCCTCTGGCTCCCAACGTGACCGAGTGCTTAAGGCTCCCCCATTTCGGCCCTATTCGCCTAACGATGCACGATTATCAAAATCACCTGCTTTTCCCGATCTGAGGCTCCCAAGGGCTATTTTGACCTCCTGCACAGTCTCCATGGGCCTCGGTCAGCGCACTTTGACCGAGGTCCTCGTTGTTCTGCGTCGGCTGCCATGGCCACTGGTTCAGGGTGTTTTTGATGTTGTTTTGGATTTCCTAAAGGATTTGTTTAACTCGATTCAGTCAAAGTTCTTAACAGTATTTTGTGGATCCGATTTGGATCAATTGGTCAAACTAATTTCCAACCACACAATGAGGGTGAATGGTGGATTTTTTTATATTTCATTCTATAAACAATTATTTTTTGTTCAAGCCCTAATCTAAATATTGAATAACTTGTCAATGAAGAGGGGATGAATAGTTTTGTTTGGCATATGTATTGACACAATATTCGTTAATACAAATCTAGTATCATTTTGATTTGATTCTACTATTGTAGCGTGGCTGAATAACATAGAGGCAACCTAATCCTAGAGGAAGGGCCCACTCTAAGGGATTGCACTGCCACAATTGTGTATTTGTATATTTCGTTTTGTTGTGATTGTTCCTTACTAGCACATGTCTATATTTTATTTCATTGTTTTTTCTTTGCTATAAGGACATGACTATACTTGTAGGATCACAGAGCTCCGTTTCACTTAAATTGAATTGCGATTGTAGTTAGAGTTTTCTCCATTTGTCTAATAATTTTTATTGATAAATTAATTTAATCTTATAATTCAAAAAATGCATTTTTCCCCACAAATAATTGGTAAATTATTTAAAATCATTAAATTATAGTATATATGTTTTTGCAAACTTTTTATTATTATAAAAAATAAATTATTAAAAAAATCTATAATTTTTTATGCCATAGATAAAATTAATATTGATTAAAACTATCATTTATTTAAAAGAATGTATAATAAAAACACAAAAATCAAGTGCTTACATGAGTAACTAAGATAGATAGAAAATTATCCATCACTTCTATGATAATGTTAGAGCACTAAGATAACTAGCTTAGATTTGATCATTATGAGACTTCATTAATGAACCTTTCCATATTAAAAAACATACTAAAATTGTTAGTCCAAATTCACAACGATAGTCTAGTGCAATATTTGTTAAAACAAGTGACCAAATTAACCTTCCACAATGAGTTCACACCAAAAATGAAAGAATACAAAATAATGAAAGGGACAATTGATTGCACACATACTTGGAACAATTGACATTAGGATTGATAGGCACATTGAGGTTGGTGAGATTACAAAAATTGAGTAGATTAGTAATCTTTCCCGACTTCACCCCATATGACTTAGCTTCGGTGTTAAGGCAATTGTAAGACAAATAATTAAATAACATCCAATTAAGGAGATGAATGATTAAATAATTGTGGGATAACAAATTTAATAATAGAACAAATAATTATTAATATTATTATTATTATTATTTTAAATAAAATTTTCGATTATTTGTTTAGAAATTTTACATCCATGTAAAACTAAATTATCATTTTATTATCTTCAACTAATCATAAAATAAAATCTTTAGATATTAAATATTTAATAAATTAATTTATATTTTAAAAATATTAAAGGGATATATAAATATTATAAAAGTTAAATGTTTTATGATTTTGATATTTTAAAATTTCCAATATCAAAATTTAGGTTAAGTAATCTTAATTAAAATTCTAAATTTTGATTAATAAAGTTGTTTTTAATGCAAAAATGGCTTCAACACCCTTGAAGACCCCCTATTGCAATAAGACGATGCAATCTTAAGTTTTGATATTCACAAATTCATTAATTTAAATTGATTCTCCATGGATTTCAAGCAAAACCATCAGTTTCTCTTCCCACAATTTTGAACATCTAAAAGATATCCACTTTTAAAATGTTTAGACCATGGTTAGAAAGTATATCAACATCTAGTGGAAAATATTTGAGATCTACTAGTGATTGGGCTTTAGAATCTCTAAATGGAGGAGGTCTAATGATAAGAGGAAGTCTCACTTTCTTCTTGAACATCCTCAAGGATTCCTTTTTTCTTTGAAATTTCTAGTGTATGGAGTGTTTAGGCATATGCTTGTGAAGAAGCAGAGGCTTGTCATGGACATTGGTGAATACATTTAATATCTAAGCCTGTTATGGCCTATGCAGTGTATTTCCATAAACTTATACTTAGAGGTTCTATTCATTTTTGTCATCCATATCTAAATGCTTTCATGGCAATGTGTAAATCTACATGGAAGGAGGTTTGCTAACACACTGGATTTTGATTATTATATTGGGATGTATTTGAGTTAAACTCAAGTTCTCATAATGTATGAGGAATTAATATCCTTATCACAATGATAAACTTACGAGTTGTGCTCCACATCAATATTAAGTGTACATTATATGTATGCAAGTTTATCATGCTTTATTATGAATTGGGGTGCCTTCACCCTCATTTGCCTGAGGCATGGGAATGACCAATAAAAAAAGTTTTTTAACAACTAATCTCTATTTCCTTGCCATGACCCCTAATGAAGGTCCCATCAGAAGTATGTTAATTGTGTCAATATAGTTGAGATTTGAAACAAATGGAAAATTATATAATATGCTTGTTGGACATGCCTTATTTCCTTGGATTTTAATTTCTTGTTCAACCCATGTTATCAAGCATGCTTATTCTAAAAATGTGTTTGGGAATATAGTTCTACAAATTGGCAATAAATAAATGGGCATGGGAGAGGGTCGTGCATTTGGTTTTAGCCTTGGATTGACATATCAAGCTTTGTGAGGTCCTATAAATCCTGAAATTACTTTTTATTATTCAACTACTATCTAAAAAAGAATATCAAAATGTTATTAATAGGAGAACTTGGTTTTGGGGAAGGGTAGGGCTTTTATGACCACATGATTTTTCAATTTTGACTCTGACACCATTGTGATTACAAAAATCTTGGTTTGGGTTCACCTTCTAAACCCACCCCTTCATTTTTGACATCATTCAGTATTCAAAAGTATGGGGAGCTTGTTGTGAAGATACCTAAAAATTGATTTTAAGTAGTAAGAGATGGGAGTTGTTCTCACACACTTGTGTATGCATGGAGATTAACCTTAGCAAAGGTATTCCAGACAAGTTAATATTGAAACAAGGAGAACAACAACGGATTAAAATTTTGAACAGTGAAAATATTACATTTCTATAAACAAATAAGCCACCTTCAAGATTCTTGCCCTTAATCTCGAGTTCATTCAAAAGGGAAAAAAAATCACTATTTCAAATCCAAACCCTAGTAGCCATATGTGGTCTCGATCCCAACTGATGAAAATGAGTCAACAATAAAGGTTGTAATAATTGAAAAAGATATTAATGATGGCTTAGAAAAATGTAACACAAATTTACATATGTTCATAGAGATAGAAGAAAAAAGAATGCATTAGGGAAGTGCTACAACAAATGAGAATAATACATATGAAGTTCTAGTTGGGGGAATTAAAGGAACTTGTGAATCTAAATTTTTCAATTTAAACAAAGAGCAAGAACTACTACTAAATATTGATATACAATTAACTCTTGAGAGCACATATATAGAAGTGAATAGAAGTTAAAAAGAAATAATTATAAATTGAAGAAAATATTTGTTGTTAATTTGTGGTTACTTTTATTAGATTTTTGAAATGATATTTATCATAAAAATGAATAAACAACATTCAAATCGCCACGTTGACACTAAATTTAAGCAGAACTAATATGAAATTAGTGTTCCACTTATAAAAGGGGAACTTTACTCTTAAGAGTGTTTTAGCTAATTGTAAGATAACATAGATCATAAATTATATATATAATATAACTTATTACTTTTATTTTTGCAAAAACAATAATTATTTGAAAATAAAAAATCATACATATAAATTTTTTAGGTTAATATAAAAAAAACCACCTTTTTATTTACAATTAAACAAAATAAAAATGTTTTTTTTTTTTTAATAAATAGCCTACCTTAATTATTGTGCATATAAATATTATACCTATCGACATGCATCATAACTCACATATCAAATATGTTACATACATCATACCTCACATATTAAATATTACACAATAGTACTGCGAGGCCGTTTATTGACTTGAAGTATGGCCATTAAATAAGTTCACATGTCACTTTTAATATGAGCTACATGGTCATTAAATAAGTAAACATGGTCATTAACGTGTAGAGTCTTGGAATCATGGAAACTCGTTGGAATTATTGGAATTTGAAACAAGGTTATTAATTGACTTCACATGGACACAATCCACTTCTCACTAATAGAGTGGAAATTATTAAAATTGCATGAAGTATTACGTTATTATTTTGAAATAAGTTATTAAATGAGTTCACATGGTCACTACTAATTTGGAATAATAATCATCGACTTGGAAATATTAAGTAAAAAATTATTGGAATGCTATAACCATTAACTTGAAAATTGTTGGTTTTTCAGATGGGGTGAATTTGGATGCAATATGTTGTGTGGGTGGTAAGGATGTTGACACTTTATTCAATAAGTTGATATGTTTTATTATGATGTGATATATTGTTCCAAATTTGGTGGTGGTTTTGGTAATTAAGTGTAATTTGTTGGTTATCATTTTTATGTTGTTGGATTGTATTTTAGATGGGATATACGTATGTTTTGAATAAAGGTTGGATGAGTTTTGGTTCATAGTTATTATAGTGTTTGGCTTTTTGAGTATATTGTTATTTATTTCCAATATTTAAGTTGTTTGGTAATCTATCTATGTGGTTTATTTGGCAAATCGTTTTAGTTCTTTTGTTTTGTTTGGTTGTCACCATGTGACTCTCTCATTTTGTCCTTATGCTTTCAAGCTCCTTGCGTGCAAAACCCATCTCGACTTTCAACACCTTGTAATGCGGCTCTATCTTATTCTCTGTTTTTTCTACCTATCTATCTCATTGCAACTATGGTGCATCAACACGCACGATGTAGGAGAAGAAGAGGTGGCAGAGGCTCATTGGGTGGAGCTCGGGCTAAATCTACTACTAGGTTATTCTAGGAACAAAATCCTACAAGAAATTAAAGATGAGTTGCAAGAGGTGGAGGAATATGCGGTTGGTAAACGTAATTGCTTGTTAGATTCTAAAGTCATGGCGAGAGTGGAGGCTTGGATGCCAAACACAGGGCATACTTGTGGTTAACAAGTGTTTATATACAATAGATCTCTATTGGCATATGGAGTCTCTTTTTGGATGTGTCATGCTTGAGAAGAAGAATGATGCTAAGGACAAAATACATCTAGTCTTAGAGGATATGGTGTTGCAATTGAAGAAAATGAACAACTAGTTGGTGCAAATAAAAGCAAGCGTGTCTTCAGACCCTAGATTGTGCAACCACAACCCTATGGAACTTGTTCCTATTGATGTTGATGCCCTGAATTTTTCCTAGTTTACGTTATGTGTATATGTTCCCTATCGGTTTTGTCTAGTAACAACCTCGATAAGGCTATAATGTGATATCTAGATAGCTCTTATGTAGTAGTACAACAAAAACAATGTACTCTGATCAACATTGTCATTTTTTTGGATGATATATTTTCAAGGATTGATAGTCTCTTATTCTGTCAATGGTTTGGTTTCTCAAGCGACAAATTGTTTGACAAGAAAATATCAATGATATATGTAACTTTCTCATGATAATAAGAGACTTTGGTTTACAAAAAATACTTGAAAATTGTTGGAATTGAATGATAGTTTTTTTCATAGAATATTGTGAGGATATTCACAACACATTATTCTCAAAAAAATTCTGTATGTAAAGTGTGATAAAAGGTGAAATAGGGAAAATGTTTGGGCTCAACGTTGCTACAATAATATACTCATTATAAATGCAATATATCACTTACGAAAGTAAAACTTGGGTGACAAGGATAACATTCCATCCCACATTCAAGGTATGTTTTCGTTTTCATTACTTAGGGTTTATGACTAGAGGCATCTATCATTAGAAACTTTATGACTAGAGGTGTCACATTTTTCATTATAGAGTTTAGGATTGACAAGGGGATGTTTCCATTTTTCTTAAATAAAGTGTGCATAAAGATGTGTTACCCATTTCAATCGATAATCCAAGGATCACAATCCCTGGCATCAATAACAAGCACACCCTTAGTTAATTTAAATTGTGTTTTAAGTTTAGCATTCATGAACCCACAAAAATTTTTTGAAGAAAACTTTGAGTCATTAAAAACTACATTACACATCATCCTATAAAGGGAATATAAACACCTTGAAAGTGAAATGGCGCAACAAGATTGAAACCTCTTAATAAGGTATCCTTCCAAAAAATAGCTTACATAGGTTTTGATTCCAAGGGGTTTAAATTAGATACCAACCAACTTTGGCATGCTTTTTGTTCCAAAAAAGACACCAGATTGTCTTAATGACCCGGTAATGTGGGCATAATGCATATGTAAAATACAAGTTTTATAATCCTTTTCTTCAAATTTAATCATTGATAGACCAACAACTAAGCAAAAGAACCTCAAATAGTAAGGGGCAATGTGATCCCAAGATCTTAAAACCATAAATTCACTTTATTGCCACATATTTAACACTCTATTCATTGAGGATATCATTGAACATTTGTCTCACATTTAGTGTTAGATATAATTGACAAATTTTATAAATCCAAACTGACTTATTATAATTATAAACACAATTTATTTAGATACGTAGCATAGTATTGTGATTAAATTTGTGTACATCTTATATAGGGACATTAAGTATTTGTAATTTGTATATTAGGCCCCCTTCTTATGTAAAAGAAGGGAGCATATTTTATAGTATCTCATACCATGGTCTCAAAGGTCACCTCACACAAAGATTCCCTTCTTTGTAAATTGCTTTAGTAGGAACCTCTCCATATGCAAGAGTGGAGTGCCCAAAATCCCTTAAGATCAAATAGTTTGGTTAGAAAGTTTAAATTGCCCCTTCTGTAGTCCATGGATTTCAATGAGAGACAAGGTGCTACCTTCTTCCATACTTCCTAGATTCCCTCAAGAATAAAAGGATCTAGAATATCAAAATCCATTAAAGTACTTAGTATATCATAAATAGAAAAAGGACATAAAACCCAAAACTATGCTTACCATGTGGATTTCCAAATTTAAGTCTATAGGTCAAATGCTTGTCATAAAAAGGACCATAGACAACACATGATAGAACAATATCCATCCAAATCTAAGGTCAATTTGTTCCAAAACCTCATCCCAATTGGATATTGTGGAATATTTCCATATAATCTTTAGAAGACCCCTTTCATTGTCAAACTTAGACCAAATATATCTTCTTAGTAATTTTTCCAATCTGTGAGATTGGGTGCTTGGTGGGAACCAACGAGAAAAATAATACACATAACTAACCTAAAAAATCTTATCAATCCAAGTTAAATTATCAAAAAAGAGAATCCACCACAAACAACTTAGAATATTATAATGAATATTTTAAAAACACCAAGCCCATATATTAGCTAAGGAAATATTAACACTAAAATACACCTCAAAATACCTAACATTCTTCTTATCATTAACTCATTAACTCATTGCCACATATGACTTAACAAAGAAATAATGACATCTACCCCAATGAGCCCTTAAACAAATTCCTACTCACGAATCATGGCTACATTTATTATAGCATAATAAGTCTTCAAACAACCCAAGACACTACCAATGGAGTCACAATTCCATTAGATCCATAGGAGTTAATCATTAACATATTTGTTGTTTAACACATTTATTAATTAAATAGTAATCTCTCTCACTTGCCACTATGATAAAAAAGTAACCTAATGCATTAACAACTAGGACATAAAAATCAGGAGCTAAAGGACACTTAATCCTATTGTTCTCCATAAAAATAAAAGACGAATAATAGTCGTATTATCTATCCTTTTAATACAAACTAAGTAAGAATGATACACTCAAAAAAACCTCCAAAAAGTTCAAAAGATGTTAATAATTGTTTCCTAGCTGTTGTATCTTTAGTATTATAGTGTTACTATTAACTATTTGGCTTGTATAGAGCCTTACACATTGACCTAGAAAAAATATAAACATGTAAGACATCAGATACATTAAACATTTTTTATAACATCCTGATGTGAGTAGCCTTTTTTCTTCCAATGATGTGAAAATATTGATAAGCCTACTAGAATGGATTATTTTTTATGTTGTTCTAGAATGCCTTCTTCCATGGACACCATTAGATTTTCTCTAAAGAGACCAATTGAGATAGTTATCAAAGCATATTACCCCATCTTTGCAAGACCATGATTTTTCTCCAATTCCAAATGGCAAAACATGGGCCTATAATTCTTTTAACTTGCCTTATTGCTCCTCCAACATTTCCCTATTGCTTTCTTCCCCTAATTATAGAAGAACTATTTCCCTTTTGTGATTTTTTGGTTGGGCATTCATGTATGCGTGTGGTCATGGTGGTTTTCGATTATGCTTGTGTTGATGGTCCTAAATCACTACATCAACATTAAGGGAAAACACTCGTTTGAGACCTTAGAATAGATCCTTTTCTGTTTGGGATGATGGCTCCGACTAGAACTATGGGACCAGTTTCCCTTTCTATAAAACTATATGAAATGAAGTGACTAAAGATATAATGCTCTAATATGACTAGAAACTGAAATAAAGATTAATATACTACTATTTATCCCAAGTAAGCTGTTGATATATGTGATTACGCAGATTTCACAATTATCATAATAATGTAGATCATCATGTAATTATGAGGTTAATGCAAAGAAAGATAAGTAATTTAATTAAATAGTTAATTAAATTGGTTTGTTAAATCGTCACATACACTAAGATCTCGTTGTTCACATATAATTTGTAATTTCAATCAGACACATCAATAGTGATAATGAGAGATTGCTTTAACACATATATTATGAACAAAGTCAAAATTCCATTATACTCTAAGCAAATAAACAACTAAAGAATAATAGTACCCGATATATCATTTATTTTCTCATGATAGAAAGGTGATGGTTTAGCTTGATATTAGGAAAATCTTAGTTACAATAGTGGAGCTTAATCTTTCTCTTTCAAAATTTTAGAACCCCTTCTCCTATCTGAGAGAGGGGATTTATAGTTTCATAACAAAAGTTAAAGATAGAAAATACAATAACAACTTCAAGAGGTCTCAACTAAAAGGAACATATTTGGAATCCGTTACAACAGATTGTCTATGCTTGGGAGGAAGATTTCATTCTGATGTGTTTTTGCAGCTCATAGATATCAATCAAATTCTTCAATTTAGGAGGAGACTTGGGTTGCATCTGCATCTGGATCGTGAATATCACATATCTCAATGCTTGCAACATTTGTGTGGTAGTGTTTGATAAACATCGGAGCATAATTCACTGACTGTGTGGTTTCACTAAGAGTTGCCAATGACTCTCTAAGTTGGTCTTAGTCAGTTGGACAATAATCTTGACTTTCTTGGAGGATTTTTTCCACGTCTTTGTCATCAGTTTGATATTGGGTAATGTTCCCTCCAGACAACTCGAGATGAGATTAGCTTGTAGAAAATTATCATTGTTTGTTTCAATCATATTACTTGACATATCTCGCGCTTGATAAATTGTTGCTTCTGCCTGCTTAATGCGAATTTCCCACTCTCTGAAAACAATCTCCTTATGGGACTCTTCAATTTTAGGAAAATTGGTTAATAATCCATCTGCACTTTCCTGCCAAGTCAAGAAACCAAAAATTTTCTCCTTTATACCTTCAAAGTAATTTTTAATATCAGATAGTTGGTCTACGAGGGAGACAATTGTCCTGCACCGATCATGAATAATTACCAATTTCTGGAAAAAGACAATCTGTTGTTGGGCAAGAATAGTATTCAAATATTTAGCCTCTTTCTTAAATTCAGTCGATTCTGGATTGACACTCAGATGTTCAATCCTTCTCTGCAGTTCTTAAATTTGTGAATCTCAGGCCTATGCATCAACATCATGTTGGACTCTGAGAGAGTCGAACCTGTGCTGAAGCTCTGTGACCTGCACCTGCCAATGTTATGTTATCTTTTTCTTTTCAGTTTCAATGCTTTTCTCTAATAGAGAAAGTATTTCTTCTTTCTCCTTAAGCAACTGTTGAACCTATGTGGCTTTGTCAATAGTAGTTGAGGCATAGACACCTGTGAATTGAGTAAGTCTACCCAATTCCTCTGTAGGAGTTGTTGTGGAGCCTCTCCATAACACTTCAAAAGATGCATTTCCAGGAACTGATTCCTGGGACTAGTCAATATTTCTTTTCTTTCTCTCCCTCTTTACTACAGCTTTGTGCCGAGGGTTGTAGAAAAAATCCAGTGGAGGAATCTCCTCGATCCTTAAAAAAACTTCGAAAGAAGGGAATGTTGGTATAATTTCCAACATCTTTATCATCCAAAGGCTTCTTAGGAACCTTTATTGTTGTCAGATTTTGTTCAGGATTCTTTAGAGTGTCCTGAACCTTCATTTGTGGAGGAGTCTTAGTAGCCTGAGACTCATCAACTTTGGATTAAGAGCTTGATTGTATTCTTCCTAGATTTATTCTAACCTAACATTAGGCACAAATCCCTTTGCATGAGAAGAATAAGAGGCAATTATTTCTCTTGGTTGAGAAGGATCAACATATTGTGTAGAACCAATAATTACAACATCATCATGAAGATTCTTCTCTTCAAGATTCTGTAATGAACCCATAGGAAGTTCCCTGTACTGAGTAAACTGATTCATTTCCTCATGGGTTAATTGTTTCTCTTCTCTTTGTGTCACCATCGAATAAGAAGAGGCTCCCTCAAATAAATCATTAAACTTATCGAGCTCATGGACAAATTTATTGATACTTGATGCAACTGTGATCTTTTTCACCACTTGATGAGGATAATATTGTCTGTTGGGTATATTAGGAAAACCAAGATCCTAAATGGAATTTATTTCAATAGGTGCATGTTTATAATTATCTAAATCAAATATACCAAATTGGGCTGGAAAGGAAGGCCACATATTTTTATTGGATTCCTTCAAAACTTTAGAAATACCATTACCCACATTTTGATAGGCTATCTCTCTAGTAAGAAGTTTATCGGGAATAAACAATGGTAAAACATGTGGATTGGTTAGACTTCCATATACCCTCATATAGGTGAATGATTCTTCATCAAACCAATTCCCTACTCAGAGAAGATCAATTTCAGCCTCTGGAGACATCTGAGGAGCCCTTTTATCAAAGATAACCTGATATGTTGGTAACATGACCCCATGGAAGATTTTATAGAAATGTTGTTGTTATGGAGTGCCATTGAATATCATGATAAATATGAATAAGAGTTGGGTCTTCCAGAGTCCATGGAAAAACATAAAGCATCCATGATATAAGCACTCATATAGAAAGGAGGGATTATATTATCAGAAACTTTGCGTTTACTCCTAAAAGCCAAAATATGGGCAGTTAAATTGTCTAAAAGTATAGTGGCCCAATAAAAAATAAACCCCTCTTAAGCCTCATCTATAAGAGGTACCCATTGGTCAAGAAATTTATGTACATTAGGCATTGCATATAGCCTAAACATCATAGCATTTATCTGAGAATAAGGACCAACGAGAGATTCTACAACATACTTATCACTTTCTTCTCTCTTGTGTTTGTTTGGATTTTTTCTCCACTCTCTAATTGGATCTTATGCATGTTCATTCTCTTTAATAAATTCCTCAAAGTATTTCTTATCATTTTTTTTTATGGCTCGGGTAGATGGTACATTCTTCGCAAGTCCTCGACAGAAAAAGACCCGATGACTGTGTGATTGTTTGTAACAATTCGCCTATTGACAATACTCAGATTATCTATGACCCACCGAACCATATCAATATAGGGAAGAATTTTAGGTTTGGTTGCAATTCTGTATAGAAAATAATTCGCCACATCATTTAAGATTGTATTTGAAACTGGGGTAGGATCATCAACAATTACTATCCTCTAAGTAACTATGGGCCCTTCATATTCAAAGAATTTTTATATTGCTTCCCAGGAGGAATGCCCAGAACCCTTAATACAAAATGTATCAGAAAACAACCCGGGCATAATATTCTTTTCTTCAATGCTTTCAATTGAAGGAGCAACGGATTGTTGATGTGCTACAATTTTCTTCTTTCCCTTTCCTGCCTTTGAAATCTATTTGTTGTTACAGTAATCAAAGATTTCCTATAATAGGAAACACAAAGATGAGTGGAACACTTCTCTTCAGAGGATACTTAGCGCAAAAAATGAAATTTTGCAATACCTATCTTTTATTTAAAGTGAATCTTCACAATATCATGGTGCAATGAATGAAGGAATTTAAATTTTCAAAAACCATAAATCCCCATTATAAAACATTAAGTGCGCAAGTGTGAAATTAAGTTGGTTTACCATGTCAGCACATCGGAGGAATTATACTGGAGAAATATATTGGAGGGTTGTATTAGAAAGTTATGATGATCCAAACTTTTGAGGTGGAAAGGTTCCAAAATAATAAAGGTCAAGAGGCATGAGGCATATCAGGGAAATTATATCGGGGGTTTTAATGAAATAGTTAAGATGAAATAATTCCGAAAAAGAGTTCAGATGGAAATATCATAGATATTAGATATATGAGGTATAAGATATCGGAGGAAGAGGATATCGAAGGTGCAACATGATATAACTTATGATATGAAATGTTCCAATAGAATAAATAATAGTTGTGGGGTCGACAAGTGATTATGATATTAATTTTTATAAAAGTGCACAAGTCCTTTATAAATATTGATAAAAGCCCCTTTATACAATTCTTTTAATAAAGAAAGCATCGGGTAGAAAGACATCGGGGAGGAGCTTTATCGTAACATTCTTAAAAGGAAAGTTATGATATAATAGAGTTCCAATAGAAATCTTCTGATATAGCTTTAACTTTGAGAGTGGGGCCTATCAGAGCTTAGGTTTATCGTAACATATTTTAAAGTACAACTCCGATATGTGAAGTTCCAAGAAGGAAAATACCTCAAGCTTATTAAGCTTCATAACTAATTCAAATATGCTCAAACTTTACTAAAATCAAACACTTTATTGAAATAAATTAAAATATAAAAGGTAAAGGGTCCCCATTATTTATTGATAACTAAGTATAAAAATAGGGTGCGTTGTTGAATGTTACAACAAATTGCAATGCACTGGGTGAAACAGTGATCTCCGTTATAATAAATGAAATTTTAATAACTAAAGTAATAAGACTTAGAAAGATCAGAATGTTGGAATTTAGATTGATTGAAATTACTCTGAATAAAACATAACTCATTATTTTGCAAACTTCATAGCTTGTTATTTATAAGAACCTACATTATCTTTGCCAGTGATTTTATCAGTTGAAAATATGAAATAAATAACTATTGAAGCTTGGCATTAAGCTAGACTTATTTGTCACTGGTAGAGCCACTATTTCCAGCAAGCGTCCATAGTCTCAAAAGGGTTACCATTTAACCAAATAATATTTTTATCCCATCCACTATAATAAATCTTAGAGTTGTTGTTCTTTTTCTTTTTTAACTTTTCTTTGAGTTGCTTGAAAGTCATTGTCCTAGTTTGGTAGCCAAATGTTGACAATGCCATTCACAGTTTATAATGATACTGAACAAGTCGACTCATGATGAGACCTCTTCTCTTACAATTTTGCAACCATAAGCCATTATCATGGCTTGGTGACCAATTGTGATAATTTACGTATCATTAATTCCCCATGATCATGGTAAGTTGGCTCATAATGAGACCCTTTGTCTTTCAAGTTTAAATATTTTTGAATTACACTCTAAAAAATGTAAAATAAGTGGATCTAGAGGTAAAAATACTCAAGAGTTATGGATGACAATTGAAGTCATAAGGTGCTAAAACTTCGAAATAGTCTTTATTTTTAAAAGAAATTGTACATGACAGATCAAAGGATAAAAATATATTTTAGTATTTCAAGTCATGAAATATTCACAAGCTAACGGAGATAAAGATATCAGATATTAGAATAAATGCAATACTAAACTTCAATGTGATAATTTCTTTCTAAATAATTCTCCTTTAATTTATAAATTCCATATTAATGATGAGAGAACCCAATACAAAGTCAAAAGAGTACTATTCAATACAACTAATCTAAAGACACTGATATGTACATGTGATTATTTACATATTTACAGCAAAATATGCATTCTCAAAAAAAAAAATTCTTTAAAACTAGCCCATTTACGGGAAGAGAATCTCTCTTACCCTGTAAATCTTGGAGGATAAAAGTTGATGGGCCTAGTTTTTCAACGATCTAAAATGGGTTGAGCCAAATTTTTTGGAACTTTTTTTGTTTTCCATTTTCTTCATGAACTTTATCCCATTTCAGAACTAAGTCATTGATTTCAAAAACTTTATTGCTTACAGAACTTGCATCAAACCAAGGCTTGATTGTATGTTGATGTTGAGTATGCATCTGTTTGGCTTTATCTCTTCCTTCTTCTAGCTTTAGAATTTGAGACATTCTTAATTGTAAAGAAGAGCAAGGTTTTTCCTCAAAATATTGTGCTAGGTCCAGTGAAGGAAAAGCTAAATTAGGAGGCAATACAACTTATTCTCCATATACTAACTAATAGGGAGAAGTGCCTAAAGAAGCTTTGTGAGTAATTCAGTCAACCCATAGAGAAAAAATTAAAGCCTTATGCTAGTTCTGTTGGTTTTCATCAATATTTTGTTTAATAATTCTTATGAGATTTTTATTAGTGGATTCAACCAATCCATTTCCCTGAGGATATTAATTTGTAGAATATTTAACTTTAAAACCTCACTTGAGTGCAAATTCAGTAATGGAATTTCCAGAAAAGTATGATTCATTATCAAACATGAGAGCACTAGGAAGGCAAAACCTAGTAATTATGTGTTGATCGATAAAATCAATAACAATTTCAGAATTGACCACCTTCAAGGGTATTGCTTCCACCCACTTGGTGAAATAATATGTAACAGTTAAAATATACTTGTGTTGTTTAGAAGATTGTGGAACACTATCACCTACGATATCCAGTTTCCATTGTTCAAAAGGTTGTTAAATATTGACTGGCTACAAAGGCAACGCTGGATTCTTTTCTTTCCCTGAAGTTGTTTGGAAAGTTTTTCATTTTCTTACCTAATCATGTGTATCTTTGAACAAGTTTGACCAATAGTAACCAGCATGAAGGGTTTTGTGAGCAGTGGTGTCCCCTCTATAGTGTCCACCAATTGGTACATCATCTAATTCCTGCAACACCTTTTCTGCTTCAAGTTTCTCTAAACATCTAAGTACGAAAAAATCATAATTTCTTCTAAACAAAACATTATTAACAAGTTGATATCAATTGAATTTAAGTCTCAAATATCCTTTTCTCTTGTAATCGAGTTCAACTTGAGCATAACCATTTTTCATGTATAAAATTAAATCATCATATTGAGATTCATTATCAACAGGACATACCTCTGAAACTTGAACATTGTTACCTGCATCTTCTTCACTAGAATTATCAAAAGCTCCAGTTATCAACCTGCAAAAACCTTGACCTTTAAATATTTTAGCTGGTTTTATTTATAGGTCATATTCTTATAAGGTTGTACCCCAATTATCTCTATTTTCTCCCGATTCCCTTTGAATAAGCAATTTCGTAATTGTTGGGAAAAGAAAAATCACTTTTGTATGTGATTTCAAGAGAAAAAGTCTAAAGCGTTTTACTAACGTAAAGATTCCAAAAACTTGTTTTCTACTTCTGAATAATTCAACTCTACTCCTTCTAGATTAGAGCTAAATAAGGAAATGGTAGCTTCAACTTGTTCTTCATTTGGTTAAGTTAAAACTACGGCATAAGATTGTTCAGAAGAAAAAGTATATAGGACAAATTCTTTAGAAAAATTAGGCGATATTAATGAAGGAGCATCTACTATGGCTTGCTTTATTGATTCAAAAGTTGTTCTTTCAGTTTGTCCCCATTTGTATACTATCTTATTTTTTATCATATTCTGTAAAGGCATGATGATCTGTGAAAAATTAGGGACAAAGCGATTAACAAAATTGATTTGGCCAAGAAATGACTGCATAGATTTTTGTTATGAAGTAAGGAGATTTCTGAAATAGCCTTAACTCTTTTCGGGTATACTAATTCCTTATTTTGAAACAATAAAGCCTAAAATCTTTCCCTGACTAAGAGAAAATAATGATTTCTTAGGATTCAAAGAAATCCCAAACTTTTTGCATCTTTCAAAAAAAAAATTAAATCATTAAGATGATTATTCCTTTCTTTTGAGTAAATTGTAATATCATCCAAATACAGAACAATTTATTTGTTAATCACGCCTTTGAAAGTGATATCCATAACTCTTTGGAATGTAGCTCCAATGTTTATCAATCTAAAAGGCATCTTTTAATAAGTGTATGTTCCCCATTTGGTCCTGGATGTGGTTTTTAATTTGTCTCCAGGATGTATAAGAATATGGTTATATCATGAAAAACAATCTAAAAATGACATCAATTTAGAACCCGCAACATATTGTAATATTTAATCCATTGGTGGTAAAGGAAAATTGTCCTTTTCACATGCTCTATTCAAATTTCTAAAATTAATGCAAATCAAATATCTTCATTCTTCTTTCTAACTGGAACGCGAGTTGAAACCCACTTTGAATGTCTGACTAGGAAAATAGTTTTGGCTTTAAGCAATTTGATCAACTTGGTCTTGATTTGAGCTTCAAGATTAGGACGGATCTTCCTAAGTTTTTGTTAGATATGTTTTACATCCGGAAGCATGAGTATAATATGTTGAATAATATGTGTATCATATGTTTTTAAATCATCATAACTCTAGGCAAAAACATCCTTGTATCTCCTTAACAAATGAATGAAAGCATATCTCTCATTAAGTGAAAGTCCAAAGCCTAAATTGATATTTTGGGGTTTTTCATGAGACCCTAGATTAATCGATTCAAATCTTAAGGTACTACTCTGGAGTTTACAATTAGTAGCTTTCTTGAATCTATCTTTCAAATCATATAAGTCTTCTAATTTTACTATAGGTTTCGGAAAGGAATTTTCCTCAGAAGACTTATTAAGCTACTTGTCATGTTCATCCTCGTCAATGATTTGATGTGAATAACAACCTTCAGAAGTTAAAAAACTTAGAATATAATTATAATCATTGAATACACGTGAATTAGTTATATTATCTGGAATGGAGGGGTGAAAAATATACTCTATTGAAAAGATATTAGGACTGAAATCTTTTGGAGGAATGTGCTTTGAAGCAACAATAGCTAAGAGATCAACACTAGCATTCTGAATTCTTGGAATTGGAGTTATATTAAATGCAATGAAATGAGTAGTTAAATCTTGAATCAAGGATGTATAATGCTTAAGATGATTAGAAACACAATGAACATTGTTTCTTACTTGTTTGATAACGATTTCTGAATCACCATAAAATTTAAGATACTTGGCATTAAGACTGATAGCTTTTTGCAAACCCTGAACCAATGCTTCATATTCAGCAACGTTATTAGTACAATCAAATTCCAATTTTCATACAAGCATGGTTTTCTCTCTGTTTGGATTAATTAAAATGCATCCATCTCCTGCACCATCACTAGATTTCGATCCATCAAAATAAACAATTCAAAACATCAACACATGTATTTACAGTATTATGTACAATATTAATACATTTTGATGAATCTGTTTGTGAGAAATTTTCTATTTGTGACAAAACAAAATCAACAGGAAAAGGAAAATTATGAGCAGGGAAACTACCAAAGAAGATTCTCAAGAATAATTTCCCAAAATATTGTTTGTGAACACCACTAGTTCATTCTCTTCATCTAAATCGGTCATGGAATATTTCATGTGCTTTTCCCTATCAACATGAATTTGATTAGGTTTTCCATTGTAAGTGAGCCATATATGTGATCAATCAGTTGTGAAATAACCATGTAGTTTCTCAGACCAATCCCTGCTTAAAATGAGGCCATAAAATTAAGGGATGTCAACAACCAATGTATCAATTATTTGACAAACTTGAGCGTTTGATGATAGTCTGATTAAGACAACATTCATTTCTCCTAAGACTTTGACTTTGGTTTTGTCTAATTAGACAATTTTCACAACATACTTTTGGAGGATTTGTCTTAAGACATACTGAATAAGGCATGATATTGGAGGATGCACCTAAATCTACCATCAATTGTGAAGATTTTTGTTGAATATTTCAAAATTCAACAAAAATGGAGTGTGAGAATTTGATCTATCTCCAATCAAGATGTCATTAGAAAGATTGATTTTATCTATAGGACATTTGGGGGTTTATGTTTTCCTTTTGAGACTTTTGAAGTGACATTAGTAGAAGATAATGGGGATGCAAGAACAACATTCAATTCATTGAGTATCAACTTATGTTGTTGTTTCAATTTACAAACCTCATATAAATAAATATTAGCTTTAGTATTTTTCATGTCCTCTACAATATTATATTCAATGCTATCTGAAACTATCAAAGTTTTAGATGATGAAGGAGATGGAGTAGGAGAATTTGAAGTACTCAGAGAAGAATCAGAAGGTTGAGTAGGAGTCTTTTAATCATACCTTTCTCTTTAGTTGCAAGAGTAGATTTCTTTTTAATTTTTCTTAATAAAGTGGTATCAACAAGTCCCTTGCTTCTAGTACTTACTGGAAAAGCGTCTTCTTCTTCTTCATTCTTTAAAGTGGTTAGGATAAAGTCCCATAAACCATGATCTTTGACTATCTCTTCTTCTTGTGCTTCATCGACAGATAGAGATGTTTCTTCCTCTTCTTCATCCATCAGATTCTGCATTTGATATTTTAGTAGGTGGTTGTGATTGTGAAGGTTGATTCCTTCTAAAAGGTCGAAGAATTTCCTTGAGGATTCAAAAACTTGCCCCTTGATTTCAACCATCTCATTTGACATTGTTTTTGGCACTTTCTGTAATCCTTCAAAATCAAAAGGATCTTAGAAACCTTTTTCTTGGACTGGTCTTTGAAGGTTACTTTTTGGGTCTGTTTTATTTCTTCGATGGCAGATTTATTTTTAAGAGCTAGAACTTTTTTCAACAAATAAAGCTTCTTTCATGTTATCTAGAAGTATTGTTTTTTGATCTCTATCTACAAACATAGAAATATTTGAAGGAATAGCACTAATATACCATTAAATTATTACATCAATGTCGGATCTATAAGTATCTGGGATTTTATTTACTATTTTGTTGAATCTTGAATTAAAAGCTTTGATTTTCTCAATTGGGTTTGATTTGAGATTAGATAAATCATTGATTAAGGTAGATGTTGTTCGATCATCCCCACACTTTAACAAGAATTGTTCTTCAAATATGTCCCATCTTTTGATTGATACAACTGGTAAAGAGAAATACCAAGACCCTACAGATCCTTCAAATGTATAATGGAATAGTCTACAAACTACATCTTCCTCTAAAAATCCATTGAGATTGATTGCTAGCATAAAATTATGAAGGTGTTCCTCTGCAGGTAAACCATCATCTGGATTATATTTGGGTAACCATATTTCTGGGTGTTTACGAAGAGTATGTAAAGGTGATGTCATTGCAACTGCCCCTAGATTATTCCATGGCCTGTTTGTCATTCTTGGAGTATTAGGACCATAAGAAGTTGTACTTGATGAAGAGGTTGTGAGAGATTTGACAGTTGAAGAGGTTGCCCCTGTAGTACTACTGATTAAAATAGAATTAGTCGATTGTGAAAGAGGAATGTGAATGGAAGAATAAGATAAAGGATGATAGGAGGAAAGCAAAATAGAATGAGAAGAAGCAGGATTGACAAAATGAGTATGAGGTGGGGAAGATGATATAATCCCACTAGCTGAAGATTTAGTATCTAGAGTATTTTTCTTTTTCCGATGAGTGGGCAATGGAAATTCAAAAGGCTTGATTATGAGTTTCTAACTCTGAGATCTAGTTAAAACTCTAGAAGATTGAAAATATGAAGTAACACTTCCTTCAGATGAATCAATCTGACCAACGTTTTCTCCATAAATTGAAATTCCTTCCAATCTCTGAATTAAAGTCTACACTTTAGGAGATTTTGTAGGTGATTTTGTAGAATTTTGATCGATTGGATTTAGGAGTGAGTTGGAGATTTAGTGGATGGTTCAACAACTTCAGATCTAGAACTAGGAGATTTAGAATGGGATCTTGAACTTGGTGGAGACTTTAAGGGATATTGACTCTTCAGATGACTTTTAGTTTTAGGATGAGACTTTGTTTCCATTCATACTGTGATGGTCCTCCTTCTAGCGCCAAAAATGTTGATGGTCCTGAATGACTACATCAACATTGGGGAAAACCACCCAGTCAAGACCTTAGAACATATCCTTTTCCATTTGGGATGATGACTTTAACTGAAATTATGGGACCCATTTCCCTTTCTATACAAATATATGAAATGGATTGACTAAAGATATAATGCTCTAACATGACTAGAAACTTAAATAAATATTAATATACTACTATCTACCCCGGGTAAGATGTTGATATATGTGATTACAAAGATTTCACAGTTATCACAACCATGTAGATCATCATGTAATTATGAAGTTAATGTAAAGAAATATAACTAATTTAATTAAATAGTTAACTAAATTAGTTTGCTAAATCACCACATATACCGAGATCTCGTTGTTCACATATAATTTGTAATTTCAATCTGAGACATCACTAGTGATAGTGAAATATTGCTTTAACACATATATTATGAACAAAGTCAAAATTCCATTCTACTCTAAGAAAATAAACAACTAAAGGATAATAGCACCTGATGTATCATTGATCTACTCATGATACAAAGGTGATGGTTCAACTTGATATTAAGAAAAACCTTAGTTACAATAGAGTAGCTTAAGCTTTCTCTTTCAAAAATTTAAAACCCCTTCTCCTATCTAAGAGAGGGGATTTATAGTTTCATAACAAAAGATAAATATAGAGCATACAATAACAACTTCAAGCAGTATCAACTAAAAGGAACTAAAAAGAACATATTTGGAATCAGTTACAACATATTGTCTATTCTTGGGAGGAAGACTGTCCTCCGATGCATTGTTGCAACTCATAGATATCAATCAAATTCTTCAATTCAGGAGGAGATTTGTGTTGTATCCACATATGGATCGTGAAGATCACATATCTCAATGCTGGAAGCATTTGTGTGGTAGTGTTTTATGAACATCAGATCATAAGACGCTGACTATGTGGTTTCACTAAGAACTTCCATAGACTCTCTAAGTTGGTCTTAGTCAGTTGGTCAATAATCTCGACTCATTTCTTGGAGGATTCTTTCCATGTCTTGGTCATCAGTTTGATATCGAGTTATGTTCCCTCGGGACAACTCAAGATGAGATTAGCTTGTAGCAAATTATCACTGACCGTTTCAATCATATTACTTGAAATATCTCGTGCCTGATAAATTTATGCTTCTGCTTGCTTAATGCAAATTTCCCACTCTCTAAAACAACCTCTTTATGGGACTCTTCAATTTTAGGAAGATTGGTTAATCATCCATCTGCACTTTCCTGCTAGGTAAGGAAACCAAAAATTTTATCCTCTATATCTTCAAAGTAATTTTTAATATCATATAATTGGTCTACCAGGGAGCTAGTTGCCCTGCACTAATCATGAATAATCGCCAATTTCTGGCAAAAGACAATTTGTTTTTGGGCATGAAGAGTATTCAACTCTTTAGCGTATTTATTAAATTTATTCAATTTTGGATTGACACTCAGATGTTCAATCCTTCTTTACAGTTCTTGATTTTTTGAATCTCGAGCCTGTGTTGTTGGAAATACTGGGGGGGTGAATCAATATTCCTTAGCAATTAGCACTTTTAAATCTTTTCAAAGAATTAGTTAATCTTCAATTATTATTAATGGTTATGCAGTAAAGAATGAGAGTCTTCACTAAGATAGTGCCCCTACTGAAAACATTGTTTGAATCCGAATCAGATATCCCCGAGCTCTGCAAACCGCTGAGTGCTCTCACGGGTTGGTTGGCCACGCTAGGGCTGTGCCCCCTTTGCCATGGATGAGCTGGGCTCGTCCTAGGATCCTCCCATCAGTCTTCCATCCTCCCCTAAGGCTGAAGATGCCGCGTTTAAGACTCTTCTGGCTTCGATGCCAACCAAGAAGAAAACGATTGCTTCGAAGTTTGTTAAAAAATTGGAAATATACCGGAGGTCTCCCTTCCTCCGGAGGGGTCGATCAAGGTATCTCTGTTGCTGGTAGAGAGGGCCCTAGTAGGACAGTTCACCGGCCTTTGGCCTTCTCCCAAAGCTATGGAAGCTTCGGTCTGCAGGAACTGCAGACCGTTACTCAAACAAAGTGTCACCTCATATTTTCTAGGGCGAGGCTATTTCCTGTTCGAATTTATTTCAAAAGAAGATAAGGATCTAATCTTCAGGAATGGGCCCTATTTTATGGGCCCTCAAGGCCTCTATTTGAGCAGATGGACTCCCGATTTTGATCCAGCTGAAGATTTTCTGTCAGCAATTCCAGTGTGGGTAAGACTTCTGAATCTTCCTGTACATTGCTGGAACTGGGATTCCCTCCAATATATAGGCAATGCATTGGGAAAATTCATAGATCGCGCAAGTACCAAGGATCAATATGACTGTGCTAGGATCTGTGTCAAAGTGGATCTAGAAGTGGGGCTGCAGGAGGCTATAAAGATAAATGTAGGAAGATGGACTCATATGCAAAATCTCGACTACGAGCAACTTCCTTTCAAGTGTCGCAGGTGTCAGGAATACGGACATTTTGCCACGAACTATACTAAAAATGAAGAGGCAGCGCAAGGAAAGGAAGAGGGATGGAAGAAGGTCAAAAGATCAAGGGCTAACCCTAAACCCTCAAACCCTCTTGGAGCTTCAAAGGGGAAAGGGCTGCAACCTTCTTCTAGTGGCCAAGGATAGCATCCAAAGGCACAAGAGAATGCGTTCACCCCCCTTTCCTCAGCCTCAATGGAAGTGCAAGAAATAGAACAGCAGCAGAAGGAGGTGAATGAGAAAGAGATTCTTGAAAACTCCAGGCAAGGCGAGAGTGCAGCAGTAAGCCCTAAGGGAAAGGCCACATATATGGAAGAGGAAGACCAAGATTCGGAAGAATCTGAGGAGGAAGGAGAAATAGGTGACTCCCAAACATTGTCCTGCAGATCGACAAGAGGAAGGAAGTCTGATCGGGAAAAAAGAGAGCGAGAAACATATAAAGACAAACTCTAAGGCAATCAGCCAACATTGGAGATGTTGCTAGCAAAAACACCAAAGATTACAAGAAGTCATGGACAGGGGCCCAAAGGTGCCATCCAAGCTCAGAAAGGTAAATAATGAATATTGTCTCTTGGAATTGCATGGGGTTGGGGAGCAAGAAAAAATAGGAAGCAATGTGAAGTTTTATTAGGATAGAAACCCCAGATATCCTACTGATCCAGGAGACTAAGCTGGAGGAGAAGAGCTTCCTCCAAGTAAGCAGAAATTTTTGGAGAAAAAGTGGAGGGCAGGTTGTCTCAGCCTGAGGTGATCGGGAGGGCTAGGAGCTCTCTGGAATGAAGCCAAGTTGGAATTGGTCAATGGAAAGCAGAATACCCACTGGCAGCTTATGAAATTCATAAGTCAAGAGACAAGGGAGACCTTTAGTCTCTTTAATGTTTATGTGCCGGTAAACGCAGGGGAAAAGAAGCAGTGTTGGGACTCAATCAAACTCATGGCTGAGGAAGAAATGCTGAGAAATATTGTCATCGGAGGGGATCTTAATATAAATTTAAGCTCTTCCGAGAAGAGAGGTGTCAACATAGTAAGAGACCCAGCGAGGGAATGGGTGGAGGACATCATGCAAGATTGGGACCTGCTCGACATCAAGCCCTTGAAAGGTAAGTATACTTGGTCAAACAAAAGAATGGGTCATGTCCATATTGTTGCGCGATTACATAGATTTCTTGTTCAAAGTTCCTATCTTCTCCTTGGTTTAGAAGATAGGATGTTCATTCTGCCATGCAGTATTTCAGATCATAAACCCATAAGGCTGGAGCTCTCAGCACACAGAAATTTTGGGCCCATTCCTTTTTGATTCAGTCCTTTATGGATTAGGCACCCAGATTTTAGGATAAGGTTAAAGAAAGATGGAATCGTTCTGTCACAGGGTCTCCTTTCTTTGTATGGGAAGAAAAATTAAGAAGAGTAAAGGTTGTTCTGAAGAGTTGAGCTAAAACTCTCCCGATTTCGGCTGATGAAAGGAAGATGGCTCATGCCTCCCTCGAGAAGCACCAACTATATATGGAAGAGGAGGACCCCGCGAAGGAATCCATAGTCATAGAAGGAAATCTGCAGCAAAAATTCCACAAATCTTATTTGCAAGAGGAAGAATATTGGAGGCAGAAATCCCGTAGCCTATGGTTGAAAGTGGGAGATAGGAATACCTCCTTCTTCCACAAGCAAGCCCAAGCTAGAAGGTCATTCAACACAATTTCAGAAATAAAAGAAGATCTTGTTACCCACAAGTACTTCACAAGTATCAAAGGGGTTTCCTTCTCCCACTTTGAGAAACTATATTGTTGGGAACAAGAATGACTCTCCTCCTTTTTATAGAGGTGGCAATTCTCTCGTGATATATGGAATATTCTTCTTACATCCTCAAATGAATGCAATGGGTGATTTCTAAACAATGAACCCTATCTAATATTTAAATAAAGCTCTCATTTAGAAAATTCACTTGTTAATCACATCATTTTAGTCATATAAAGAAAAGGAAGATAATATAATTGCAAAAAAAAATTATATACAAGTTTTTCTCTCAACAAATATTTTTCCTTCATCTTAAAATATTGTGAATCCAAAATCAAAGAAGACTTTGAAAGATGAAATGAAAATAACATGGATTGGTCATCATAGAACTTTATAGTACTGCTTCTTTAGTATCATCTGAGTTTATATGTTCTCAAGAATCCATTTATACATTGGCCACACAAATTCATAAAAACAAGATGACATTTGAATACTTCTTTGTGGGAGAAATTAATAATAATATCCTAAATATAACATGTTTAACAATAATGGATTTGAGACTTCTGCGATCTGTCTTATGTGGGGTTATACCTTCCGGATCCATCGCTTTTTGTTGTTTTATGCATCGATGTTTCGAATCGTCCTCTGTGGTTTATCATCAGGATTTAGATTTGTGAAGAAGTCAGAGAAAGATGAGGATAAATAAATAAAGGTTATGGTAGGTATTGTAAAGAACCGACAGGTTTTGATGCAGGTGAGGTTTTTAATTAATTTATGATTAATTTAATTAATTATTATTTATTTTATATTTTATTTTTTAATTTTTATTATATAATATGTTTCATTATAATTTAAATTGATTCACTAATAATTTATAATTTAATTTAATTTAATTTTAGTTTGATAATTCTATTATTTTTTAATATTAATGTGATAATTAATTTTGGTTGATTTAATTTTACTTTCTTTATTTATTTTTATTTTTATTTTAATTTTAATTGGATTATTTAATTTAATTTTTATTTTAATTTAATTTTATTTTATTTTAATTGAATTTTTATTTTAATTTTTATATATTTTTTATTTAGTTTTTTAAGGTTAACTAAATGGAATAGATGATTTAATTTACTTAAATTTTAAATTTAAATTTAAATTTTGATTTTAATTACCCTAATTTGTTATAATTTAATTTAATTTCAATCATAATCTTTGAATAATAATTTATAATTAAATTGAATTAAATTATATTATATATTTATTATATTTATTTTTATTTTATTTTTTATCATGATTTATTTTAATTAATTTAGTTATAATTTTAATTTAATTTAATTTAATTTAATTTAGTTTAATTTAATTTAATTAGATTTTGATATGAATGAGATTAATCTTACTAAATGAGGGAAATAAGAGGACCAAGAAGCAGAGGGGACGGGATTTGTCTAGGATGTGGTGGAATCCCCTGTTAGCGTGGGGATCCAATTATCACTTATTTTCCAACCGTCATCACGATTTAGGTTATTGGGGTGTTTTCTTATTTCGATAACTTCTCTAAATTTCCTATGTTGGTAATGCTCTATTTTGGCCACAACACAGGAGTTTTTGATGCAAATGTGATGATTGGTTTTACTAGAGTGTTCAGCCAAAGCTAAGGTTTTGGAGCGGTTATTGTTGATGTCAACAGTGTGCTCTTGAATCCTAGTTAATATAGACCGGCTGGTTTTGCCAATGTATGTCTTGCCACATCAACAAGGGACTAAATAGACCCCTTTGTGGTGTTTAGGGTCAATAGGATCTTTTACTGATTTAAGGCATCTGTTAATTGTGTTCATAGGTTTGAGAGTGGTTTTGATGTTGTTCTTTCTTAAGATGTGTGAAATCTTATCAGTGGTGCCTAGAATGTAGGGAAGGTAAACTTTACCATCATAATCATCCCTGTGTTGTTTGTTTTTGGGATTCTCAACTTTCTTGAAAGCATTGATTCCTTGGTGTCTCTTGTATCCATTCTTTTTGAAAACATCCAAGAGGTGGTTCTTTTCTTGCTCAAAATTATCATGATCTGAAATACGTAACACCCTTGTGGCTAGAGTGTTGAGAACCCCAAGTTTCTGGGCCGGATGATGGTGAGAGTTAGCATGTAGGAAATGTTCAGTGTGTGTCTTCTTACGATAGACTTGGTGAGATATTGTGCCATCCTAGTTTCTTTTGATAAGGATATCAAGAAAGGGAAGACAGTCATTTTCTTCCATTTCCATCGTAAATTTGATGGAATTCTGTTAAGGTGTTCTAGGAATTTGTTTAATTTTTCTTTTCCATGAGGCCAAATGACATAAGTTTCATCAACAAATCTTTTCCACAGTTTAGGTTTTAAGGGGTAAGACTCAATGGCCTTGGTTTCAAAATGTTCCATGAACAAATTAGCAATGATGGGAGACAAGGGAGATCCCATGGCCACACCACATGTTTGTTCATATATCTCATCCTTGAAGCTAAAAAAGGTGGATTTTAGACAAATTTCCACCAATTTAACTGTGTTAGGGTCAGTGATTTTCTGAACAACATCCATGGCTTCATCTATAGGAATGTTGGTATAGAGAGCTTTTACATCAAAGCTCACTAAGATGTCATTTTGGTCTAGTTTTATATATTTGATCTCATTAATGAAATGATTGGAATCTTTGACAAAGGAGCTGGTGTCACCTACCAAGGGTTTAAGCTTTTTAGCAAGATATTTCGCAAGGTGGTAAGTAGGGCCTCCAATCATGTTGACAATGGGTCTGATAGGTATACCTTCTTTGTGAATTTTAGGGGCTCCATATATCCTGGGGGTGTAGGGGTTGGTTTCAATAAGATTCTTCATGTTGGGTTCATTGCTTAATTTTACTAAGTTATTAACATTCTTAGAGATCTTCCTTATGGGATTCTTTTTTAATTTGATGTAAAAACCACTATTGGTTAAGTGGTCTAGCATTTTTTCATGTAGTATTTTGTGTTCATTATAACGGTCGCACCCCCTTTGTCCGCCTTCAGGACCACAATGTCAGGGTTTTGGTTTAAAGTTTTAAGAGCTAGGTATTCTTGTTTTGAGATGTTGCTTCTGGGTGGTTTAACTTTTATGAGGATTATGGAACAATCCTGTCTGATAATTTCTTTAATATTGTTAGGCATGTCCTTGATCCCATGTTCTATACTGCACAAAATATCTTCTTTGGGAATAGTGCGTGGAGAAATAGCAAAATTCAAGCCTTTTTCAAGTAAACCTATAGTAACTTCGTCAATATGGGTGTTTGAGAGATTTATTATACTTACTTTTTCATCATTGGAAGCTTTTGTCTCACTGTTTATTTTGATTTTTTGAGATTTTATTATGTCCTTACTCGTGTCATCTATCATGAGATTAATGTCTTCATCATGGGTTTTATTAGTGTCTTCGTTGGGGGTATTATCATAATTGCTACTCATTGTTTCATTAATTACATTTGCTGCCACCGTGGGTTTAATGTTTATACTGGAGATTTCTTGTCGGTTGTTCAATGAATATAGTGTTGTTTTGATTTCCCTAACTTTAACGTCCCCTAAATTCGATGATGCAGTATCAGACAAATCTGGTGGCACGATATTATTATTTCTGTTGTCTACCTGAAGTTTTTATGACTTGGGTGTTTCATTTTCCATGTTGTTTGGTGGTTGTAATTCTTCATTTTTCAGCGGATGTGTGTTCTCCATCATATTTGCGTGTGGCACAGTTTCAATACCCTTTCTGTTGGATTCTTTGTGCTCTGTATTTGTGAGAACCGAATGTGGACCCATCTTGTTACTTTTAGACATGGATTCCTTCGTTACATTGTTCACTCTATTTGATAACGCAATGTTATTACTTTCATCATTCATCAAATCTGGTAGCGTGAAATTGTCATTTCCACTGTTTTCCACGTTGCTTAGCAGGTTCTCCAACAGATGTGTGTTACCTTTAGCATTGTTCCTATTGGATGTATTCAAGGGAGTCGAATATGGATCCATTTTATTGCCTACAGACATGGACTTAAGCGTTGTTTCATTCACAGCGATGTGGTGTGTTTCAGAGATAAATGAATTCAGAAATGCTATCTACGTAGGTTTGATTCTGGAACTTGTGTGAGGCATGGAGGTTGCCGAGGGGTTTGTACCAGCGTTTAATTTCTTTTCTAATTTTTCAAATTTCAGGGTTTGTTTTTGTTTCTTCCATTCTTCAGTTTTTTAATGGATTTTAGAGCTGCGCATGAGTCTATTCTGGACCATAGTGCTGGTTCAATGAGGTTAGGTAGAGTCAGGTGCAGTTTAAGAGCTTTCTCGTTTAATAGATTCAATTCCGACCATAATTTTCTAATCTCTAAGCGAATGAGAGAATGGATGGATTTGGAGAAAATGTGGTTGTTTCTGTAGTTTTTAAGGTTGTGTTTAATGCAGGCAAATGGAGGAATAATGGAGGCGTTCCATTTTCCATTATATGATAAGCAAGTTTACACCACACAAAATAACTAGGTGGCCTCAACTTGCCCCAAGGGGAACCAAGTCTGTTGGCCACCGATCAGTGTTATAAGCCATCCAAAAAGAATATTGTCTTAATCTTTCCAACCAGGCTAGATACGTCTTTGTCTCATGTCCATACACTACATAACTATAAAAACTAACATTTGCAACATGAAAATTAAAAGCTAACCGCATAAAACAAAATTATGCATGGGGATGAGTCTAGTCCTTCTGATCCTTTGAGGCAGATGTGACGGGAGTTTGATCATTGGTTGATGCCCTTAGCATACCATATAACTCCAGAATGCAAGGGATGTGGTGGTCGATTCAGTCCATCCTAATATCCTGTTTATGTAGCTTGAAGAGAATTTTCTCCATGTCCTTCTTATAGTTCACCATTCCCTGTACTGTCACCGCCATACCCACAGATATCTGCTCCATCGCCTTGCCCGGTAAACTCTTCATTAACCAGTATAGATACAACGTTTTCTTGAACTGTGTGATTCCCCCACGGATGTTACCTAGATTCGGAACTAGAGTCCTCCAATTATCCATCTCTTCCTCTGACTCACTTCCTTGTTTTACCCCCTCTTCCCATTCTTCCAGCAATTTTCGAATGCCAGCATCTGTCCCCTCATGGTAAGCCTCTGCTGCTTCGGTAATGAGATTTTCTACTGATTTCCAACCCTTGCATGTTTTTGACGTGCTCAGCCCCTTATCTTTCTGAGGAGCTGGGCCTCTCCTACCACGTCCATGACTCTGCACAGCACAATCCATGACCTATTTTCCAGAATACTTATGACACCTAAAATAAGTTAGAATAAAACTCAGAATTTTCGGAATACACCACCTTTCCTATTCATGCTTCTTCTCTCCACCATTTCTCACCACATACATGCAGGGGTAGGTCAAAGGCTGCGTTGCCCAAGGGGGAGGTCCTTGTCCCTTACCCCTTGGCCCACCTTTGTTCCCTTCCACCTTGCTATAGATGGTGTGCAAGTCATCCCACCTCATCTCAAGCCGAGCCCATGAGCCCTCCTTGATTCTAGAAGCATGCCTGCGATGGTTCCAGTTCCTTGCTCCTTCAGCCCAAAGATAAGTGGCTTTACCTCTTAGTTCCCCCCAGCTAGGTTTCCACTTAGGATTTTTGGCCTTGCCATCAATCTCATAAGGTTTCCATCTACCCCAGCGGTTCCTATGCAAGCCACCGGCGTGGTTGTGTCCCCAACCCCCTACCATCTACTTCCCCCTACCCCTCTTGACAAATCTCTGCCCCTCATGAATTGTGCATGGGGTATTCACTCAATGCACCTCTTACCTATCACGTGTGTTCATGGCATATTAAACAATACCCTTAATTTGACTACATATTGGAAAATACCCCTAAAAGTCACATTAATTAACCCCCTACCAATACAAACCAAATACACCTTCCCAATTTAAAAAGACCCCTACTCCCATTAGATATTGTAGGTATCCATTTTTTCGTTAACATTTTTTATACCCTTTTATTTTTTTTCATTAACTTTGAGCTTCATTTTTTATACCTGCCAATATAAAAACCCTTTACCCCTATATATCCCTCAATGTATTATGTCACTTTTTCCTCAATATATATCCCCCAATATGAACCCACGTGGTATGGTATTACTCCCCTAGTGAAGCACCCATGGAATTGTGGTGCCACTATCAAGATTTCCCCCGACCTTAATTACAGAATGCACAGCTTCCCAACCCCGCAGCAAGCGTTTCCCCCCCAGCAGTCATGGGTTTTACCCATTTGGTAGAAAGTATAGACACAAAACCAGTAGTTGCCTCCCCCATTGCCACTAGCAGCATTCTATTCCCCAAATTTTTGGACTCTTTCCCCTCCTTTTCCCCCAGCAAAACCCCAACTAGAACATAGATTCAATGCTGAAGAAAATCCGAATTACATATCCAGATTCTACAGGTCACTGATTGCTGCCTAGGTTCCTCCCATTTCAACATCCTTCCACTGCACTATATCGCCACCCTTCTCCACAGTCTTTTGTTCTAGTGTTGCACGTCGAATAACCTCACCTGCCACTACACCCAACCTTATCTCCTATCCCACCACCTTGCCCACTTCCCCAGCATGCATATATGCCAAGGGTCACCACACCCCCTTCCTTGAGCATGTGGGGGATGACGGTATTAAGTTCCCAAGTACTAAGCATGACTGCACCCAGGCTGTCCCAACTAGCAGCCCACATCCCGATCGGTTTCATTCTAATAATTTTTTAGTATGGAAGAGAAATCTATTTATTTGAGGATCTTTAGGTAAAGCATTGAATACCATATATCATATGACTATCATTAAATATCCAATCACTATCATTTTTTCGATGCCTTGGTTTTTCATAATCCAAACTCCTTTCAAAAGGGTTAGGTGTTGATGATGTGAGGTTTTATTAATTCCCCATGCATGTGATAATTCTTTTTTTTCCTTCAGGGTCAAAGATAAAACACTACCCCACCCTGCTTTCCCTAGCACCTATTACCCCTATTTAAATGTTAATATTCATCATTTTTCAATGTACTTTAAATATTAACCATGCATACCTTTTCTTCCCAAGGAAAACATTAGAATTGCACATTAATTCAAAAGTATATTAGGAGTAAATACATAATATTTACTTCCTAGAGTTTACAAAAATGACATAAGCCTGCACATTTTTCCACTTTAAAATATCAAGGAGGACAAGTAACTACAACAACTATCAACTGTCAACAATATCAATTCACAATAAAGTTTGGTAAACCAAACTACCAAAAGTAAGTTTTCACAAATACCATAGTTACTCTAAAATAGATAAACTTGGATAGGACCATACATCCCAGAAAGATATTGGTTTTAGTGGGCCTCTCATTACTAAGTGAGAGGTAACCTACCATTTAGTCCTAATTCAACTATCTCTTACTCAAACAACTAGTTGAGCTCTTAGTAGAGCTTTGAGTTTGCGAATTGGGTGGAAAAATGGCTAGCAAGTCCTCAAGAACCATTTTTTATTTTAGGGAAAAATCATGCTTACTTGGAGAATATAAATCCAGAAGGGTAATTATCCATGAAGAAAGACAAAGTGAAGAATATAGTGAAAAAATTATAGTTGATGATGAAATCTTCACCTCCCTATCTTGAGGATTTGGGAACATCAAAGGTATAATCTCTCTTCGATACCAATAAAAATGAAATTGCATTCACAACAATTTGTGATAATTCTGCAAATGAATTCTTTATCACATTTGAGCCATATTAAATCAAATTTAAGGGATGAGAGAATAGACAAAATATCTTGCAAGTCAAATATGGTAGCATCCCAAGATCCTAAAACTTAGGAAGTTGAACTATTTTCATAAACCTAATGGGCTCCAAAAATAGAAGTGGGGTTGTTGGGAGAAGAAATACCCAACCTAGAAATGTTGCCACTAATGTCCACACAACCACCAATGTTTTCATTACCTATGGATCGATTAAAATATTTAACCAACAACTCAACTCTTACCAATGGAATAGTTATTGTAGATATTGAGCCATTGAACTTCATAATTCTAAGATTAGAGGATAAAACATTAGGAAAGGGATAATGTTAAGCTCAAATTATTCTATTGATCCATCCTAACTCAATTACTCCAAGCCTTCCACCTTCAAGCTCCCTACAACAATAATTGACACAACTATCGTAATGCGCACCTTTAAATGCAACCTCAAAGAACTCAAAATTGAACTCAACAATCCCCCAGGCTATCATTCAAGGGTGCTTTCAATCCCATTTCAAAGGAGACTTGGGATTTCTACCTTTTGTAGATGAACCTATCTCTTTTTAGCCCACACATTTATGGGTGATATTTGCATATATGCCTATGAGCCTAGCAAAACCAACAACAAGAGGGCACATTCATAGTGCAACGACCAATTTTGGGCCCTATCACCCCATTTAAAACCTCTCCTCTTTTAGAATATCATCAAATACTGAAGTTTAAATAAGAATGACCTCATTGTGCCCTCACATCCTAAGGTTCCTTGGGCCAAACCTTGAAAGGTTTCAATCTTATCATCCATTGACTTGAGAATTTTTGGTTCCTAGAAATGAAGGGGTAGGAAAGATAGGCATACCCATCTGAAAAATTATCCTTCAATTCTGGTTTGAATTGAAATGTGTAGACCAAGGCATCAAAACTAAACTCCATAATTGAAGCTCCATGACCAACTATTGAAAACCACATCCTTATCAATTAGGTTTTCAAAAAGGAAAGAACATAAGAACATAAATCCTTCCAAAATTGAGTGATCCCAACTTTGTATCTAGCAACATTAGCCCAAGAAGAGCCTATCTCATCCAAATGTTGCACGATATGTAGCTTTGGGATGCAAAAATAATTATCATTTCTCTCCCCATAATCATATATTTAACACCCAAAATGAGCCAATCACTTAGCATGGAAATCTAATTATGCCTACAAATGGAAAACATTTATTATTCTAGATTGAAAAGATAATTCCTCCCTTCAAACGACCTCCTCCTTCATCTTCCACTTGAATTATCCCACCATCCCTAAGTAATATCTATACAAACATATATCAATATATGCCTTCTGAATAATCAATCCCAAGGGGGCATCCAAGCTCGATCGAGTCACGCATAATCATAATGACAACATCCCCCTCGTGGGAAGATTGTTCTTCCTATCAGGCCAGGAGTAACTCCAGATTTGGCAGAAAAACTGATTCGTTTATTTCATTAGGTAGCTATTGTTATATACAAGAATGTGACTGCTCAGTTCATCTTCTTGATGACTGTTCACATTCCAAATTCATCCAATCACAGAGGATTAGGTGTCAACATTCCCCCCCTTAATCTGAAGGGATGTTGGTGAGTCCAAGCATCGTTCTGAATCTTTCAAGCTTTTCTCTTCCAAGCGCTTTGGTGAAGATGTCTGCAATTTGCTCATTTGTGGAACAATGGCGGAGATGGATTGTTTTGGCCTCAACATGATGTCGGATCAGATGATATTTAGTATTGATGTGCTTTGTACGATCATGGAACTTTGGGTTCTTGGCCAACTTTATTGCAGAGGTGTTGTCATTCATGAGTGGAGTTGATTTGTACTTGTTTCACCTGCAAATCTTCAAGAATTTTTCTGAGCCACACAATTTCTTTCGTTGCTTCAGCTGCTGCCACGTATTCTGCTTCTGTTCTGGAATCTGCTGGAACTGATTGTTTGCGTGATCTCCAAGAGACAGCTCCTGATCCAAGACTCATAGCATATCCTGAAGTAGATACTCCAGTTTCTTTGTCTCCATCGAAGTCTGAATCAGAGTATCCAATCAAGCTGAAGTCGTCTACCTGTGTTTACTTGATTCCAAGGTCTTGAGTTCCCTTCAAGTACCTTAGAACTCTTTTTGCAGCAGACCAATGTCCCTCACAAGGCTTTTGCGTAAACCTGGAGAGGATTCCAACATCAAATGAAATGTCTGGTCTGGTAGTAGTGAGGTAGATGAGACTTCCTACAAGCTGTCTATACTTTGTTGCATCCTCAAATTCCTTTCCTTCAATAGATGTGAGCTTTACGTTTTGTCAAATTGGAGTAGAAAGAGGATTGCACTCTGTCATGCCAAATCTGTTTAACAAATCTCCAATGTATTTCTTTTGAGAAAGAAATATGGATTTTGGATGTTAGGTTACTTCAATGCCAAGATAGTAATGAACATAGCCCAAATCAGTCATTTCAAAAAAATTTCCCAATTCTTTCTTTATGGATGCAATATAGCTTTCATTGTTCCCTGTCATTAAAAGATCATCCGCATATACCACAAGATATACAATTGTTTTTCCAACTTTCTTGACAAATAAAGTTGGATCATCAAGATCAAAATGATTGAAGTTGAGTTTCAGAAGATGCTCGGTTAGTTTTTCATACGAGGCTCGTGGTGCTCGTTTGAGGCCATACAAGGACTTCACAAGTTTGCATACTTTATGTTCATGTCCTTTCACAGCAAATCCTTCAGGCTGGGACATAAAAACATTCTCTTTTAGATATCCATTCAAGAAGGCAGTTTTTACATCCATTTGATGGACTTTCCAACCATTCTGAGCTGCTAGTGCAAAGAGTGTCTGGATGGTGGCCCATTTTGCTATGGGGGCAAAAGTTTCCTCATAATCGACCCCTTCCTTCTGTGTAAAATCTTTTGCCACAAACCTAGCTTTGTGCTTGTCAAGTGAGCCATCAGCTTTGTACTTGTTCTTGTAGACCCACTTGCAGCCAATTGGTTTGGTTCCAAATGGAGGATCAACCAGCTTCCAAGTGTCGTTTTTTATGAGGGAATCATACTCCTTTTGCATCGCTTCTTTCCATTTATCATGAGAAGCAACTTATTTGAAGTAAGTTGGTTCAAAATCTGTAGACAACTTCAATTCACAATCATAAGAAACATCCATATCAACAGGTGAATTAGAGTCATCTACATCACCTCGATTTTGCCGGTTTGAATTTCTAGGTCCTGTTTTTCCAATTTCATCAGGATGAACACTTTCAAGTGTCTTTGTCAGCCACTTTGGGGGACCTTTCTGAGATGGTCCAGGCTACTTTGTTGATTGAGTTGGGAGTGAATCAAGGTTGAGTCTCCCAATTCTATCAATTACATCATTTAGAGCATCATCCATTGTTGGAGTTTTAGTCGGGGGAGAGTATTCTTCAGAAGAAGATTCCACATGTTGATCTAGTATAGGAATCCCCCCTTCAAGATGTGGAATATGATTCTCAAATTCTTGAAATGATTTCGCTTTTGCGAATCTATCCAAGTGATCAAGTTGCCGCTCAACAGCCTTGTCAGATTTGGATGATTCAAGAAAAATTACATCTCTAGATACAACAAACTTTTTATTTTCTTTGACATAGAGGCGATATTCTTTGGAGGTGTTTGAATACCCCAAGAAGATACACTTACAACTTCTAGCACCAAGTTTGTTTCTATGTACCTTTGGTATCAAAGCATAATACGTGGAACCAAAAATCCTGAGATGTTTTACCGAAGGAACATGTCCATACCAAAATTCATAAGGAGTCTTGTTTCTTATAGCATTAGATGGACATCTATTCTTTATATATGCAGCACATAGAACAGCATCAGCCCAAAACATTATCTTTACATTTTTGAAAAAGATCATGTATCGTACCATATTCAAGATTGTTCTATTCATTCTTTCAGCTACACCATTCTGTTGGGGATTATAAGGCACAATTTTTTTATGTTTAATCCCATGTTGGCGAAGATAGTGTTCAAATTCATTTGATGTATATTCTTTTCCATTATCGGTGCGAATAGACCCAATATGAGATTGTGCATCATTTTCAATCCATTTTTGAAAATTCTTGAATGTTAGGAAAGCATCAGATTTGTTCTTCAATAAATAAACCCAACACATTCTGGTGTAGTCATCAATAAATGTCATGATATATTTATTTCCATTTGCAAAAGAAACAGGCATTGGACCACATAAATCTGAATGAATAAGTTCAATCTTCCTATGTGCTCTTGAATGTCAGTCATGAAAAGACTGTTTGTTATGCTTTCCTAGAATGCAAGCATCACATTGCTTATGTTTCCAAGGAATTGTAGGCAAACAAGCAACACCATTTTTCTTAGATAAGCGGAGACTGTCATAGTTTAAATGTCCAAATCTAGCATGACATAATAAACTTGATGGAAGTGTACCTTCTTCATGATGAGAAATATATGAGAAATGTTGTGCATGAGCAGATGTTCCTTGCAGTTTGAAAAGCCTTTCTTCTTCTATTCCCCTCATGACAAGTGAGTGATCAAATGCTTTTCTTACCTCAAGCTTGCCATCAAACATATGAATGGAGTGACCTTTTTGGTGGATGTGGACCAAGGACAACAAGTTTCTCTTGAGCTGTGGGAGATATAGAACATGATCAAGAAGAAAATCTGAGAGACCAGGCAGTCTAAGCCTGATTGTGCCAAGCCCTGATGGCTTGATTTTTGACTGATCTGCAAAGTATACTACTCCATCAACATTGTCAGTGAAATCTTCAAAAAAGTCTTTTCTATGAGTCATGTGACAAGTTGCTCCTGAATCAAGCAACCAATCATTTTTCCAGGAAGCCAGTGAAGTGTTAAACAAATCTTCATTTACTCCAATGTTACATTGTGCCTCAATATAGTGAGCGGATTCAGGTGCTTTACCTTTGTCTGTATCATCAGTTTTACCTTTCTGTTGGTTTCTTCTCTGCTCAATTTTGTCCCATGGTAGCTTGCATGTAGAGGCATCATGTGATCCATTTCTTTTGCAGCGAATACAATGTAAATCTGCCTTTTCTCCTTGAGGATGTCTGCCCCCCCTGCCTCTGAAGTATCTTCCTCTTCCTCTTCGTCCACCTCTTCCTCTTGTAGAATCTTGAGCAGGATATTTTTCTTTATTAGCCATGCATACAGTCTCTTCAGAAGATTCAGGGACTGTCTTCTTTCCAAAGGCTTTTTTCCTTTCAGCAAACTTTTTCACAAGAGATTCAAAGGTTATATCCTTAAGATTTCCATTTGCTTGCAAGGACTCAAGATAATTGGAGTATGTAGGATATAGTGCCTTGAGAAAAGCAATAAGAGATATATCTAGCTGAAATTTAGTGGAATTGATATCATGCACTATAGATTTTATTTCAGATGCAAGAGCAAGAGGGTCATTATTTTGCAGTTCAAGAGTGAAGAGTTTAATCATAAGTTGGACGACTTCAAGTGCAGAATGTGAGTCATAGAGTTCTTTCAGCTTTTGTAAAGCTTCAAAGGCAGTTGAATATGATGTAAGGTGACGACTCACCTCCTTATTTACAGACGCTGCTATTAATGCATACGCTTTGCTGTTCTTGTTTTCCCAAATGGCGAGCTCTTTGTCTGATGTAGGCTTTTCTGGGTCATTGTCTCCTTATCCGATACACACTCATTTCCACAACTCATTGAAGATGAGGGTGTGTTGTATCATCTGGGACCAATCAAGATAGTTCTCCTTTCCAGTGAGAACTATTCCTACGATAGAGATGATTGAATGCATTCTGTAAAAACAAACTTCTGCTAATAGAAAAAATACTTCTGCTGATACACAGTGAAATTATGCTCAAAAGAGAAAAAAGATTTCAAATACTTTTATGTACTATGTTTCTTCAAATCCCTCCAATGTTTATAAAAGGATCCTTATCTAATACATCCACCATATTCCATTTTACAAATTTAGTTCATATATATATATATATATATATATATATATTGCTGGTCAATATATATTTTTCAACGCATACACCCACTGAGCATACACTGAAACCACAACTTTCATTCAAACCACAGCTTTAAATTAATAATGTATTCAAAAACTCAAACATTGTTCAAAAAATTAATAACACATTCCAGACAATATGCCTACATACATATTTATTATTCAAACGCTCAAAAGTTGCCAAGAAAAGGCTTGCTTCCGTATATGGCTTTAACTACCCAATACTCCGCCTACTCCACGCCCGACTGATGGGCTTAGATCCTCTCGCAGTCTCAGATTAAACTTATTTTAATCAATAATGGCAATAACATGAAATCTCACTCTTCATTTGTGGTTTTAAAAACTCAGGCAGATTTTACAATTACAATTATTTCCACAACTCCTACGAACGAGGATCGTGACAAATGCCGACTTCGGTCCTCTTATTATCAAAATATAAATATTGCTCTCAACTTTTTGTAGAAGCTCTCAACTTGTCTTCTCTGCATTCCATAAAACGAGATTTTGTTTATGCGATTATAAATTTGTACTGCTCTCACAGCCACGCGTAGAAGCATAAATGTCAAATCAAATCAGTCTACATCTGACAGTTCGATTGGCCTGCGAGGTCTCGTCTCTATCAGATGAACAACTGGTTGTTGGGCGAAAAGAATACAAGACAATGAGATAACGTTTTAAAAATATAAGACAATGAGACACGCCCTTCCTGCGTGTGATGGTATAAGAGTTTCAGCTATTCAGATTTTAATCACAGTTATTTCCCTTTGTTTAAAGTATGAACTTTGCAAGAGTGGGCATATGAATGAAGCGATTTACTCGCACACGAAGAGGTTGCCGCCCTTCAGTGAACGGAGTGATCAACGAAACAAGCAGTTTTTAAAACGAGAGCATTCCTTCACGAGGTTTCACCTCTCTGCATTCAGTCAACCTCCATCGCTTTCTGCAGCACAAGATCTAGGATAGGGTTCATGAGCACAAGGTTTCATGGAGCACACAGGCAGAGGCAGCTTGAGCACTCTGAAGACTTTCCTCTGAATATTTCACGCGAAACAGATGTGTTAATGGACAGAGCCCAGAGGCGCAGGAATATGGAACGGTTTTGGATTCTGAGTGAATTTAGGGCAGTGCAGGTGTGGCAAAATGACAGAGGCGTTTGAGGACAGAGCTCAGGTCAGAACGACAGAGGACAATAGCATAAATGAAGGGAGTTACAACTATTTTAAGAACTGGCTCCGATACCATGTCAGGCCAGGCAGTAACTCTCCAAAGGCAGTAAAACTAATTCGTCTATTATTCTATAGGTAGGTTATTGTTATATACAATTAGGAGTGACTGTTCAATTCAGCTCCCGATGACTGTTCACATTCCTAATTTATTTATTTACACAAATTCCCCAATCATGAAGATTAGGTGTCAACAGGTGCAGCCAAATTGCCAGCAAAAAATTTGGTTAAATATTTGTACACAAGCGAAATGTTTGGTCAAAGAAGTATTAAATTGTCAGTCAACGTCGTATCGAACGCTTATTGTCCCTGCTATGCCAGAGGCAGGGACTAATGGGGTCTCCAGAATCGAAAACTCAAGCATAAGTTTAGTGCGGCAGTTAGAAAAAACCCAATAAAACAAAGACTTATTGCTTTCCAACGCTTTGTATTAAAAAAAATCGTGTTGGACCTTGTATGCCAATGTGTTCAAGAGCAATTTAATATTGAAATTTCAAAAAAATAACTATGCCAATATGCTCAAGAGCAATTTAATATTGTACTTATATAACTTAAATGTATAATTTTAACCCATCTTTATTAAATTTAAAATAAAATTGACAAAAAAATAAAAACCAAATGTAAAAAATAAACAAATAAACCATAACCTACTACCTACTCTATTTATTTATTTTTTAACTTCTTTTCATTCAGGCCAAAACAAGAAATGCCGATGATATTACCTACGCCATTTATTTATTTATATTTATATTTTCACCCAGGCCAAAATAAGAAATGCCAACGATTTGCAACGAGAGCCTTGAGCATTCACATGATGGCATCAATAAGCAATGATATCTGGTCATTGACTTAATTTTCGAACCTCAGCTGCCGCGAAATGCCAAAATTTGCAATGATAATTTTCACATCATCTATACTGCGTTCATATATCTATTTTTAATTTCTTATCTTTTTCTTTGCGCTATAGGACGAAAATGCCACAATATTCTAACTAACAAATCAACGATACCCGCTGATTGACATTTTTTTATTATTTTTAAAAAGTAAGTTTGTTATAAGAATAGTTTTGGCGAAAATCACATATAGAAAGACCTTTGTCGACGTGTTTCGAACTAATTAGTGTGGTTCAATTTGTCCTGACGATGAACCACACTAGTTGGTTCGAAACGCGTCTTTCTATATGTGATTTTCACTGAAGCTCTTCTTATAACTTTGATGAATCACATAAGTCTCAATTCTACAAGTAAATTTATTGTTTCATATTCGTGTTGTTTTTATTACTGAAAAGTTTACCGTGTTAATTTTTTCATAAACAGTAGGGATTTTAACATTAGGGATGGAACAATGTGATGGAAATATCTGAGAAAAAAGGTGGTGGGATCTTAATAAATATAATGTTATTTATTGTACAGAAAAATGCTTAAAATTTGGAAAAACATTACTACAGCATATTAACTACTTTGTTTAAAATTACATAAAATTTGAAAAAAAAAAATATTATTTATTATTATTTTCAGTAAGGATTTTAACATTAGGGATGGAACAATGTGATGGAAATATCTGGGAAAAAAGGTGGTGGGATCTTAATAAATATAATGTTATTTATTTTACAGAAAAATGCTTGAAATTTGGAAAAACATTACTACATCATCTTAACTACTTTGTTTAAAATTACATAAAATTTGAAAAAAAACAAACATTATTTATTATTTAAGATATGTGATGTTTTATCATTAAAAAAGCTCTTTACTTTGTCGTTGTTTTGCTTTGCTGAGGAATTCTTGAAAATTTAATAATTTTATTATTTAATGTTTCTTATGTTTCTATCATTGAAAATGGTTCTTACTTATATATTCTGTATGAAGATTTTTTTTTTTTCTTCCATAATTTGTACTGTTTTTTCATCTACTTAAAAGCCTCCATGTTGGTGGATTTTTCGTATCTATGTAAAGGACTCCAGGTTCATTTCTTCTGTCTAATTAGTGAGCTCCACGTTCAACAATCAACAATCCATTTTTTTAATCAATTTAAGGGATTTCACTATAACAAATAGTTCAAAATGACCTGTTTGGGCTAATAGGAGATTTTTCATTCAGCAGCAGATTGCCCAGCAGCAAGCCGGCGCTGTTCAGTCGGACCAACAATTGCAGCAGAGGTTGAAGCAGCAGCAGCAACTAATGCAGCAGGCTGTGCGTCAACAACAACAGTCTCTCTATCATGCCGGCCTGTTGGCGCCGTTGTCCCAAATTGAGCCAATTCCAAGTGGAAATCTGCCACTCGGGTTTGATTCAAGTGCATGCCGCAGTGTATATGTGGGTAACATAAGTGTACATGTCACAGAAAGAATTCTTGCAGGGATGTTTGCTGGTATTGGCCCACTGGAGGGATGCAAGCTTATCAAGAAAGAGAAGTCATCCTATGGGTTTGTGGACTACTACGACCATAGATCAGCAGCAAACTCCATTTTAACTCTTAATGGAAGACAAATATTTGGTCAGCCCATTAAAGTCAACTGGGCTTATGCAAGCGGGCAAAGGGAAGACACGACAGGTCACTACAGTATTTTTGTTGGTGATCTCAGCCCAGAGGTTACAGATGCAGCTCTCTTTGCTGCCTTTTCTATATATCCAACTTGCTCAGATGCAAGGGTTATGTGGGATCAAAAGTCTGGCAGATCAAGGGGATTTGGTTTTGTTTCTTTTAGGAATCAGCAGGATGCTGATAATGCTATCAACCAGATGACAGGAAACACTCTTGGGAGTAGAACTATTCAGTGTAATTGGGCAACCAAATCAAGCTCTGGAAATCCAAGTGATGACAAACAGAACTCTGAAATGCAATTTGCTTCAAATGCATCAAATAATACCTCAGCCAATGGTAGTGCAGATCTCAATATTTCAGCTGGAACTATAGCTGGTGGAACAGGAGGCCAGCCAAAAGGTGGTGCCCAAACCTCAGGACCAGAAAGCAATCCTTTGTACACAACTAATTATATTGGAAACTTGCCGCACGAGGTTACCCAGACAGAATTACATAGGCAGTTTCTTTCTTTGAATGTGGGCGTTATTGAGGATGTCCGTGTTCAAAGGGACAAGGGCTTTGGATTTGTCCGTTATCGAAGCCATGAAGAAGCTGCTCTAGCCATTCAGCTGGCTAATGGCAGAGTTATTGGTGGAAAGTCTATCAAATGTTCTTCGGGTAGCAAACCCACCCCTCCAGGAGCTAGCTCTAATGCTCTCCCTCCACCATCAGCACCTTTTCCAGGGGCCCTTGTTCCCGCTCAAGGGTTGAACCAAGGTTACTCGGCTGCTGATATTCTTGCATATCGGCAGTTGAACATGAGCCAGGCAGGAGGAGGCCAGCCTCTATTGCCATTATCTGCTCAGCAAGGATTGGGACTGGGCTTTGGACATGGTCCCATGGGAGTCGTTGGTCCTGCAGGCAATCAAAATGTATATGATAATTTTCAGGCTGGTGCTGGACTCCCACCAGCAGCAGCGGCTGCTGCTATGCGGCAACAAATGATGTATTATCAGTAATGTGTGACTAGATGGTCTACACGTTTTTTTAGTTTTTTCATAGCTATTTTGGTTTAATATCGTTTGGGTTTTAAAATTACGAAAGTTCTGCAAACATAAGGAAAAACAGTATTTACTCTATAGAGCTATTGTACAATTCAGAAGTTTGAAGTACTTAATGCTGTAATCAGGTTGTACCAGCACTGTACGCCTTTCAGGCTTTATTCTGTTACTAGTCTTTTAGGATTCTGTTACTAGTCTTTTAGACCGTGCACTAGTGCCAGCCTTCGGGCATTAACAGCATGTAATTTCTCCTTTGAAATTATGAATTTTCTACTTCAGGGAAAAAAAGATTTTTCCTTTTGAAAATATTATACAAAGTTTAACCAACTTAAATAAAACTAATATCACTTTGATATTATATTAAAAACTGTGTATTAAGTTAATCATTATCTAAGAACATGATTTTAAAAAATAAAATAAAAAACAATAAACAAACCACGTATTTATTTTCCCAGCGATCATGAACCATAATAAGGTTCACATGGTTCATAGAAAACTTATGAACATCCATTGCCATGGATAAATACTGTGCACTTGATCCAAAGAAAATTGACAAAACATTCTCTGTTATACATGACAATCATGAACCACAATACTGTTCACATGGTTCACAGAAAACTTACATCAGGTCCATTTCCACGCATAGATATGTTCACTTGGTCCAAAGAAAATTGACATCACATCCTTCGGTATTCATGATAATCAACTGAAGAGAAATAGTGGAGTCCTTACATGGTGAACCATAAGCTTTAATGGAGGATCTTAATTAGAAAAGAGATTTTGGGTGGAACAACTATTAATGGAAAAGTGAAGAGCAACTTAAAATTAGGTTTTTTTCATCGCTAGTTTTATAAAACAAAATTTTAAAGTGGGGTGTTATAGAAAAAATGGTTGAAAAGGGCACGAAAGAGGAAGGCTTTATTTCCTATTTGTTTATACATTGTCCTATAGCACAATGTATTTGGGACAAGTAAAAAATGATTTAAATTGTTAGGGAGTTTAGAAGGGGATTAGAGTGGAAGAAAGCTTATGGTTTTGGATTAAAAGTTAGTTAATTCTTCTTTTTTATGGGGAATTTGGGGATTTGGTCACAGCAAAATAAAATTCTGTTCCAAGATGATTGTGGTGGCTTTTCTTTGACAGCTCATATAATTAGTAGTGCTTTCATGAAGCAGAATGTCTCAGTAAAGCGAAAGGATCAAAGGAAGGTTCAAGAACTTCATTTTGAAGAAAACATTCCTTTAGGTTTTTCTGTTGGAGCATGTAGTCAAGGTCATTGTGGAGCAAGGATGGTTCTTCACCTATCATTTTATCATATTTTTTTGTTTAAAGTTGGGCCTAGGAAGGGCACTAACAAGAAAGCAGAGCTGATTAGCCTTAAGGGGATGCATCATTTTTCCTTATTGGAGAATATAAAGAGGATGAAATTTTATAGAAATTCAAAGACAACTATTGAATGGGAAAAAAAACATTCTAGTTTCATTGTTGAATGGGATATCAAAAGATTCCAGCTTTATTGTTTTCATTGTGAGGAGCGGTAGGGAAAAATTGGAGCTTTGCAAAACGAATTTGATGAAATCCAAATTCTTCACATTTTGAGAGAATCTAATGGTTTAACTAATCTCTTATCAAAACAAACAATTTTGTTGAAGAATAGATTTGCCCACATTATAAAAAAAAAGTAGCAATCATGTAATATCCCCTGGTATACTACACTACCTTGTAAAGTTGTGCACACATGCATGAAAATTCGATAAATAAATCAAAATATGTAACATAAATGATACATTCTTATATTATTAAATCTAAAAATACTATATAACTATATTATTTGCTTATATAACTATCTTATTTGCTTTTATATGCATTACATATCAAAATAGTTCTTCGTAACTCTTACTAAGTCAGCGTACATTTAACCACAAAATATGTGAGTCCAATTCTCTATTCCTATGGCACAATATGTCTAACTAAGCTATCCGGTGGAAAAGTTATATAGATTCATGCTGCGTATACTTTTCAAATTATAACCGCATATATGTAATGTAGCGGAGTAGTCGTTGTTCCCTGAATGGGCTGAATTGATGATGTAGATGGCTACCTTATGTTGATGTGATAGTCTAGAATTAGACTAATGGTTTACTCAAAAACCAATCAGCTACATGTTAACAGACGTTGTATGTGTATTTCTTGCTGAGGATCCCGCTTACTTGACCAATCATTATCAGTCTCTCTTTGACTTTTCCTTTTGTCTAGCGCTCTAATCTGCATCGTTGATTCATTCACCCAATCCAACAGACATTGCACAATATCGTGCGATTACTTGCACAATCGATATCAGATTAAGAGCACGCGATATTTCTGGTTTTCGCATGCTACTTGTCACCCACTTAGGCTAATTGCGTGAAATTTAGAAATATCGTTTACCACTTTTAGGGCATGCGAGATACCACTTACCACTTTCCGAATACTACCCACATGCTTAATACATAATTTTAAGAAACACCCTTAACAAGGTTTAGTGCTTAAGCTCGGTATTAACCCTTAATGCTAATGGATTGTGATTATCAATAAAAACACATAAACAGAGATTAATACCTGATTAGGGTCCAGAACACCGATACCCAGATACAAATGAGATTCTGCACCAGGATTAACACGCAACACCACACTTAATCATTTATTTGATAAAATAGAAATTATAGATTCTTGGCCCTCTTGGCTCGATTACAACAGTTTGTCTGACCTCTGTTTCACTCTCCAACCCTATCTCTCTCTCTCAATCTCTCGCTCTACTCACTCTATCCTTCCGTCTAGTCTCTATCATTACATTTTTTTCTTTTATGGATCAAATCCTATCCTAACTGCATTGACAACTCAATCTCTATTTTTATCAACTCAACCATTAAATTCCTATTCTTAAGCTCTCATACATGCCTAATCTAACAACTTATCTTTTGTTCTAAAAATAATACAAGAATCTGATTATTACAATAATTAAGATAAATATCAATTTGAAAGATCCAACTCTCTCTACTAAATTGATTTTGACCACTCAGGTCAATGAAATTCGTCTCATGTTAGCCACAACATGTGAACATACAATCGCATTGTTGGCTAAGTCTAGATGCTCCTTCATCAGACTCCCTGGGAAGAAAGGAATCATTCATCAAACTGTCATGATTGACTCCGTATTTCTGTAATTCTGCTATTGTTAACCAACTCGCATCCCCATTGGTTGTCCCTTGCATTTCACTAGATATTGAAAATAATCTTATCCTCTGGTTCTTTTGGATACTCTTTTCTCCAAAACAACTTCCACCTCTTTCTGGACTATTTTAGGCATTTGTTCTTCCCAATGTACAATATGTTCTTCATCTTCTGTAGGCTCCTTCTATAACTCTACCTCTATCACCTTGTGTTAGTGTCGATATCTTCATCCCTCCATCAGTGATCAAACTCTCTTGTTGCATTGCATGTTAGGTGTCTCATCTGATCAGTTGCATTCCATGAGGATCATGGATCATCTGATGGTAGGGGCATATTATACATTTTCCCTCATGATTCTTTACCTGCTGGCCCATTTTCATTCATCTAAATCATTTGTAGTCATTTTTTGTCTTTAAATTTGCAAAAGTCATTTTTAGGGTTTTAGGTCTCATTTGGTCTAGGGGTTCATCAATAAGGTCTTGAAAATTCTCAATAATGGTTAGCAGGTGCATGAGGAGGTCAAATAAAGTATCAACAATAATAGTTTCAATAATCACATGCTCAGTGATTGATTTTTCCCAAAACCCTGTTTTGAGGAAAAACAGAGCTTTTATATGTTTCATGTAATAAATTTCATTTTTTCATATGTAATAATTTCAGAGGTAGCCCTAGTCACTTTGCCAAGCCCCCGCTACTTTAGTTCCTACAAAAGAACCCAATTGCCAAAGTATTTAGTCCATCAAAGGAAAAAACCAAGCAAAATGCCAAAACAGAGTTTTAAAAGAAAGTGAAATGACCAAACATTAGAAGAGTGGGTTTTTTTGGATGAAAAATTAAAAGTTATATCAATTTTTTTCAAATCAAAGGAGGCTCATTTGTGTCAACAAGTGAAAAGAGCAAGTACATTTCCATTTGCAAAAGCCAAAAGACCGATTTTGTGTTTAAAGGGTGAAAATTGTAGGCGCGGCACATTTGGGTTATAGCATGGCACATCTAATCAGTGCGGCGCACCGGGCAATCAGTTGTAGTGTAATTTTATAACGTGTGCAACGCATCGAGGTAGTGCAACACACCTGTGAGGTGGCACGGTGCACAAGACTACAACACCCGAAGTTGCCCACAGTTTCCTCCAAAATGCTCAAATTGCTAATTCCTCATTGTTCAAGTAAGTTGACACTCCCTCATGGCCAATGAATGCGTTTCCTTTGTGTTCATGGTGATTCAATAAGAAAAAATTAAAACCCTAACTACTTGTACAATTTGTTGAAAAATCACTGCCTAGGGTTTTCATATTGCATTTTTTGCTGCTAATTCCCACTCCTATCACTTTCACTTCCTCACTCCCTCATTCCCTAACTTCATTCTCCCCCTCCCTTATCACTTATATTGTCCCATTCCATATTCCCCATATCCCTAAACCCACTATCCCAAACCCTAGTCAAATACCTCCAAACCCTAATTGTTATTCCCAAACCCTAAATATCATCCCTTAAACCCTTCTATTCCCCAAAAACCCATCAGCAACATTCCCAACCCCTCATACATAGTCCCTACACATTTCCCCCACTGTCCCTCATACATTCATATCTTTGGCAGCAAAAATCTATTGACATCATAAAATCTCTTCATACTCATCTAATTGGCAAACATGGAGTTAGATTCTTCCTATGACAGAAATGAGGAAATAGTCAGTGACTCTTCTAGAGAAATTCATGCACAAAGGGGACCTCACAAGAGTGGAAAACATAACCGGGAGGAGCCTACTTCACTTGCTAAGCTATTGGCTTGTCCTCTTGTTGTCACATGCTTTCAACATCAATCTTGTTTAGAATTTTGTGAGATGGTGGAAAGAGTTAAATACCATCATGAGCTTGCCCAACTGTTTGTACTCCATCTTCATAATGGACAAGTCAATTTGGCAGGTGTGACATTTACCTTGACACCTGAGATTATGTCTCAAGCAACCGGTATTCCAAATTTCAGTGAGCAGTGGAATAAGGGGCAGCTGGTAGACAGGGAACATTTTGAGCCTTATATTAAGGCTGGTTTTCAAAGGTAGATTAATAGAGTTTTCCCTTTCCTGTTCCTTCAAGACACATATGTACCCTTGATGAAAATCATAATTAAATATTTCAGCTATGAGGGTAGATTTTCTCGCCTATATGCCTACCACATCAGATTGTTGATGCACTTCACTAGGGTGAGAATGATGAATCTCCCCTATTTCATTTGCTGGATTATTGAGAAGATGACCACCTTGGTTCAAAGGAAACCACCTTATCAGCAGTATAATAGCATCTATCACTTTGCACTCATCAAAATTGTGGTCTTGCATCAGCTTGATTTATTGAATATCTCATGGGAGGATTTCATTGCACATGAGGTCTTTACAGGTCCTCAAGTACCTCCATCAGTTTTTCATAAGGCAAGAGAGCCTTCACATCAGCAAGAGGTGCATGAGACACAAACCACTGGTGTGCCAGTGTTTGTTACATATCAAAAGGGCACTAGGAGATTGTTTGCAGCAGCAAAACAAGTACTATCTCCACTCGGGGTGGAAGGGGTATCGCTTCCTTCAGTAGAAAAGCAGGTACAAGACAAGGTTAAGTAGCTATTACATGATGAGGGGCCTTTAGGAGGACAAGAGACAAATTTTATTCTTATTCAGGATGATGACCCCGATTTGGGCTCCCAAAGTTCAAAGCTCAAGGAGATCATTTAGGAACAGCAAGCTGACATACATGATTTGTCTCTCAACCTAGAAAGAGCCAAATGGCTAATAAAATATTTGGAGCAAAAAAACAAACAACTAGAGGACCAACAAACCATCATGGAGCTACACAACATACGAGAAAATTGGCAAGCTGCTAAGAGGAGGAAAGTCAAGTTGAAACCACTTGAACAAGAAATTGATGCTAATCATGAATCTTGGCTTGAGAGGGTAAATATGCACTTGTAAAGGATGATAAAGAAGGCCAACAGGGAAAAAAAATATGTTGACGCGCATGGCCTACCACTACTTGGCAAGAAACAAGGTGTGCAAAGCAAGAATCGGGATTTTGAAGGCCAAGTTGAAGAAAGCATCGAGGGAGAAAAAAGAGAAAGATAGACTCCAGATCTTGGCTAAGGTTTCCTTAGCCTAACACAACACTTGATGAAGGACATTCAGCCCAAATTTCAAGAAACTTGGGAAACGTTTTGCAAATTTTAAATTTTTGGCCTAAAAAACAGGTTTTTCTGCCTGGTGCGCCGCACCACCTGGCACATGCTTTTGCTAGAGACCTCATTTTGAGGAAAACTCAACATTTTTGGATTCCTCATGGAAAGATAAGAATTCCCTCACATGGCCAAGAAATTTTGATAGGTTTTGAGCTTCCAAAAGGGTCAAAAACAACCAAAAAATGACCTTTCCGCCCCTTTTTCGCCACACAGAAAGCAATGTTTGGAGAACTCATTTTTGGAGGGGGGAATGGAGGCTAAATTTAGAAATTCAACTTGTTCTGGAAAGTAGACAGGCAGACCTTTCCAACAATCCCACTTGGAACAAATTTGGTGCAAGGGAAGGCCTTCAAAAGAAGCTCCAAAGAAGCGTAAAACACAGGGATAGGAGTGCGGTGCACAAGATGAAATTTTGTCATTTTGGTAAAAAAAACTTTGTTTTTTCGCCTAGTTTCTTCACAGTTTGAATTTTCTCTTTCTAATAGTCAAACTCATGATGTAATTTGATGAGACTTGATGGATTTTGATGTAAATATGTTAAATTTTCACTTATAGAGGTAAATTCATCCATGAAAAGGTAGTTTGCAACTGAATGAATTAGTTTCCTAGTTTTTAGAGGCAAGTTGTTCCACTGCTCATTTTTTAGTTCTTAATTTAGATCTTGTTGAAATAGTTCCTAAATTTATGAACTCAACCCCTAAAGGCTAGGATGAATTTTTTGTTGCCTATATCTACTAGTGTTTTTGTCATTGGCAAAGGTTGGACTTTTGGGGAAGCTTGGAGCTTTATTGTACACTCATTTTAGTAGTTTGGCAAAGGAATAGACCAGGGTTTGCAACACTTTATGGGATTCTTGTGGCAAATTTGATTTGGTATTGTGTTTCCTTCTATAATTGCAAGTTTACATGTGTTTTATGCATGCCATTATTTCTCTCTATTCATCTTAACTAAATGAAGCAAGGATAAAGGAAGAATTCATTGATTTGCAGTTCTCTACGTAGGGTTTTGTTTAGTTTTTTATGTTTTCTACTGTTTGAATAGGATTCCTGAGACTCTCATGCCCTCTCCAACTCCTCACCAGTCTTAAGACTCTCCATCTCATTCAATTTAAAGTACTAAAGCATTTGCCTACCTCGCCCCATAGAGATCTTTGTAAAACTGAGCCCATTCCCCAAACAGAAATCTGCCTTTCACATTTGAGCCAACAAAATATCATCAAATTCAATCACAATCCTCTCAGCACATACCTAACCTAAAATTAGTCTTTACATCAGTCATCTCAAGCTTCATTTGTTGTAATTTCCTAAGATTGACAAGGAGAGAGCCCTCTCCTGGCCTGGTAGGGCTAGCTACCAGGTTAAGTGTGGTTTGATGTTATCTTAGATCCTAACTTTCTCAGCCTGAGGTAGAATTAGGCCCTAACACCTTGTATGGATAAAAATCTGCAACATTGAAGATAGTTGATATTCCAATCCCTTATGAAAACTCAATTTCATACGCATTGGTTGAAAACTTCCTGACAATTCTAGATGGCCCTATCTTTTTCATCCTTAGTTTATTATAGGTCCCAATAGGAAATCCTCCTTTCCTCAAGTGTACCATCACTCTTGGAATTCTTTTTCCTTTCACTTCATATCAGCTCTCTATTTGTATTTCCCACTACTTTCCTGCAATCTGGCTTTGACATATTCTTGTAGTCTCTACATCTGCTCTGCAAACTCTTCAGCCTTTGCACTTCTTGTCTCCTGTCTACCCAAGTTTCCGAGCTCATACACACCTCTTGGATTCACTTCAAAAACAATCTGAAATGGACTCTTCCCAGTACTTTGGTTTGGAGTGTCATTATAAGAAAAATCAACTTGAGCAAGTGCTAGATCCCACTGCTTAGGATTTTTATACACTAAACTTCTCAATATGTTTCCCAGGCTTATATTTACTACCTCATTCTATCCATCCATTTGAGGAGGATAGGCTAAAATAAAACTAAGGTTTACACCTAGTTTCTTCCACAGAGTTCTCCAAAAATGCCCAATAACATTATATCCCTATCAAACACAATACTTATAGGCAATCCATGTAACCTTACAACTTCTCAAAAAAACACATTAGCAATATGTGTTGCATCACTAGTCTTTTTACATGCAATGAAATGTGCCATTTTAGAAAATATATTTACCACAACATAAATGGAATCATTTCCTCTGTGTTCTAGGTAATCCCAAAACAAAATCCATACTAACTGCATCCCATGGTCGGTCTGGTATTGGTAATGGCTTGTACAATCCTGCATTTTGGCTTCTCCCCTTAGCATGATGACATATCCTGCACTTTTCAACAAATCTCTTAACATCAGTTTGCATCTTTCGCCAGTAGTAAAAAACATTTGCTTGAGCAAAAGTTTTGTTTTGTCCAAAATTCTCTGATAACCCTCCACTATGTTTCTCCTTGATTATGTTTTCCCACATAGAACATTTGGGAATACACATTTTGTTACCTTTAAATAGTAATCCTCCTTGGATAAGATAATCTAACCATTGGATTCTATTATGAAGTGCAAGATTTTGTACAACTACATAAATATCCTTAAATTTTGCATCATCTTTATACATATCAACCATTTCTTCAAATCCTACAACACCAACTCTTAATTCTTGCACGATGAAATTTACCCTACTTAAAGCATCAACAACTTTGTTCAACTTACCACTTGTATGTTTGATAAAAAAGTAAAGCTCTATAAAAACTCTACTCACTTGGCATGCTTTTGATTCAATTTTGGTTGGTTGTTTATGAAATGTAATGCATGATTATCAAAATACAATACAAACTCTTTTGGCAATAAATAATGTCTCCTTTTTTTAAAGCTTGCACAATAGCATAAAATTATTTATCATAAGAAGAATATTTCTTCTTAGCTTCATTTACTTTGTCACTAAAGTATGTTACTGGTCTTTGTTCCTGACTTAAAACTGTGCCAATTGCAACTCCATTAGCATCAATTTCAACTTGAAATACTTTTCCAAAATCAGGTAAAGCTAAAACTCGTTTTTCTATAATTTTCTTCTTCAACAATTTAAAATTTTGGTCTATTACTTTTGTCCACTTGAATGACTGATTTGTCTCTTTGATTGCTTCAATAATTGGTGCACAAATATGACTAAAACTTTTGATAATTTTTTTTATAAAAACTTGCAAGACCATGAAAGCTTCTTACCTCAAATATGTTTCCTGGAATAGGCCAGTTCCAAATTTGGATCCATTTTCAGATCTTCTTTAGAAACTACAAACCCCAAATAGATTAATTCCTTTTTCATGAAACTACATTTCTTCATATTTATCAGCAATTTGTCTTTCTACAAAGTTCTTAGAGCCAACTTAAGATGCTCCAAATGTTCTTCTTTTCTTCTACTAAAAAATAAAATATCATCAAGGTAAACAATGACAAACTTGCCTGCATATTCTTTCAAGACTCCCTTCATCAATATCATGAATGTGTTGGGTGCATTAGTGAGTTCAAAAGGCATCACTAACCACTCATACAACCCACCGTTTTTTTTAAATGCAGTCTTTCATTAATCTCCTTCTCTAATCCTTATTTGATGATATCCACTCTTCAGATCTATTTTATTAAAAAAATTGACCCACTTAAACAATCCATCAAGTCATCGATTCGTTGTAAAGGAAAACGATACCTGATTGTAATTTTGTTTATGGCTCTGGAGTTTGTGACATCACCCTTTTTTGGGCTTAGCGCTGTTGGTACAACACATGGACTAAGACTCTCTCTGATTAATCCCTTATCCATCAATCCTATACTTGTCTCCCAACTTATGCATTCCCTTGAGGAGTCAATCTATATGCCACTTTGTTTGGCAAAATGGCTTTAGGTATCTGGTCAATGTGATGACTAATACTCCTGATTGGTGGTAATGCATTTGGAAACTCATCCACAATAATATCAGCAAAATCATTCAACAGAGTTTTGATTTCTTCAGGTAAATCATCCAAGTTTGTATAAGTCAAAAGTACCTTAGGTATCCCTATGACAGCAAAATGCATTTCTTCACCTTTTCCAACTTCTTACAATAGCTCCTTTCCACTCATCAGCATAACACTATTTCTAGTTGTTCCTTTGTCTGCTTCATCCTTTAATGGTAGTGATGTATGCTTTACTCCATCCTTCTCCAAGGTATAGGTGTTTCTTCTACCATCATGAATGACTTTTCTATCAAACTGCCAAGGTCTTCCTAGTAATACATGGCATACAACCATTGGCATTACATCACATAATACAACATCCTTATAAGTACCAATCTAGATTTATACTTTGCATTGTTCTGTCACAATAATCTCATGTCCTTTTTGCAGCCATGACACTTTGTAAGGGGTAGGGCATATTGTTTCCATTAATCCTAACTTGTCCACCATTTTTGCAGAAACAAGGTTATCATTGCTTCCACTGTCAATTATCACTTTACAACATTTTCCTTTGGACTTTCATGTAGTTCTGAATAAAATCTTCCTCTGAGCTACTTCTCCTCTCCCTTTCTCGGCTTTGAGAAATACCATTTTCAATAACAAAGATTCTCCTACTTCAGATGATTCTTCCTTATTTTCAATTTGAGTTTTTTCTTCCATTGCCTTAGCCACATTCACATTCCATTAATTTATGGCTTTATTATGAGGACAGTCCCATGATCCATGTCCCCATTCTCTTCCTCGACCTCTTCCTTTGGGTGCAAATCTTCCTCTACTAAAGTCTCCTCTCTGTGGTGGTCTACTACTTCAACCTCCTGATTCACCCTGAGGGTGCTGAAATATTTATTTGGTAGTTCCTCTACCTCTTGTTGAACTTTTCCCTCTGTTCCTCTGATTTCATTTTCTCAACATCTTCTCCTCTACTTCCAAAGCTGCTTGATAGGAATCTTCAATTGCCTTCAGACTCAACAAACTGATTTCATCTTGTATGTCATATCTCAAGCCATTGATGTACCTGGCTACCTTTTCTACATAATCCTCTGCATGTCCTGCTCTAATGCTCATCTTATAAAATTCTTCTGTATATTCTTTGACAATCATTCCCTTTTGTCTCAAATTTTGTAACTATCTAAAAAGATTTAACTGATAATCTTTTGGCATAAATTTAACTTTCATTCTACTCACCATTTTATCCCATTGTTTGATCTTGGACTTCCCCTTTCTTTCTCTGGATGTTTGTAGCTCATTCCAGCAGATAACTGCATGGCCCTTCAATATGGTAACTGCAAATTTCACCTTCTTTTTGTCGTTAATCTCCTCATAGTCGAAATATTTATCCAATGAACTGATCCAGTCCATCAACTCTTCTACATTGAGATTCCTGTCATACAAAGGTATTTCCACCTTTGGTCTTCCACTTGCTTTGGCCAACATTTTGAGTACTTTGTTACCTTCACTTTCATCCTCTTCTTCTTCCTCAGAAGATTCCTCTACAGCACTGGAATCTCATTCATCAAGTCCTCTCCTTTAAGAAGTTTCCATTGTTTCCACCCTTGTGTGCAAGTTTCGAATCTCTTCCAGCAGAACTGCATTCACTACAAGTCTCCCTTGAACTATGCCAGCTCCTCTCCTAGGTGGCATGTTTACTATAGCAAAATTAATCCTTCGGCTTTGATACCAAATGATTTAGATGGCTACCTTATGTTAATGTGATAATCTAGAATTAGACTAATGGTTTACTCGAAAACCAATCAGTTGCACGTTAATAGAATTTTTAAGTGTATTTCTTACTGAGGGTTCCGATTACCTAACCAATCACTGTCAGTCTCTCTTTGACATTTCCTTTTGTCTAGCGCTTTAATCTGCACTATTGATTCATTCACCCAATCCAATGGATATCGCCCAATATCGCACGATTACTTGCACGATCGATATGAGATCGAGAGTGCACGAGATTTCTGGTTTTCTCATGCTACATGTCACCCACTTATGCTAATAGCGTGAAATTTAGAAATATCGTTTACCACTTTTAGGGACCACGAGATACCACTAACCACTTTCCGAATACTACCCACTTGGCTAATACATACTTTTAAAAAACACACTTAATAAGGTTTAGTGCTTAATCTTGGTATTAACCCTTAATGCTAACAGACTGTGATTATCAATAAAAACAAACAAACAGAGATTAATATCTGATTAGGGTCTAGAACACCGATACCCAGATACAAATGAAATTCTGCTCTAGGATTAACACGCAACACCACACTTAATCATTTATTCAATAAAATAGAAATTACAGAGTCTTGGCCCTCTCAGCTTGATTACAGTAGTTTGTCTGACCTCTATTTCACTCTCGAACCCTATCTCTCTCTCTCTCAATCTCTCGCTCTACTCACTCTATCCTTCCATCTAATATCTATCATTACATTTTTTTTTCTTTTATGGATCAAATCCTATCCTAACTGCATTGACAACTCAATCTCTATTTTTATCAACTCAACCATTAAATCCCTATTCTCAAGCTCTGATACAAACCTATTCTAACAACTTATCTCCTATTCTAAAAATGATACAATAATCCAATTATTACAATAATTGAGATAAAGATCAATTTGAAAGATCCAACCCTCTCTACTAAACTGACTTTCACCACTCAGGTCAATGAAATTCATCTCATGTTAGCCACAACATGTGAACATACAATCACATTGCTGGCTAAGTCCAGATGCTCGTGTATCAATTACACAATTACTCTTTTGGCTGTTGCACTAAACTCATTTCCTTGGTGTGTTTGACCTGCCTAGTCACAAGGTGCTTTGTAATCTTCCTATGGTAAAGTTCCTTGTAGACCCAGCAATCAAATCTTGTATCAGTATGGCTTTCCCCCTTCCTCATCATTAATGGATCCAAAGGATAAACAATGGAGTTTGGATGGGGGTTGTAGAATGTCACTATTGATGTCCTCTGAACACTCGAATTCACAACAACTTGGTGATCTGCGCTCTTGAAAATACCATCACCCAAAACCTGCAACATTGATACAACAACTTATCAATTACTGTTGTTCGAATTCATATATGGTGGTATTACTATTTCATCTATATTCATTTAACAAGTCAGGCTACCTATAGTGTAATATATTTATTCCTAAATTCAATTAGTACATGTAGATATATTTTCGTATACTATAATCATGAAGTGTAGATTAATTTGTTGTATAGTATATTTCTTTTTTATTAATTTCTAATTTTAATTATGATATATTTTTATATATTAAGTTAATGTAGTATTGATAAATTTATTTGATAAATGAGGTCATTGTGTGATTTTTATAATATCTCTATTATATTGTTTATATAAATTTATTGGTAAAAATAGAAAGCTAATTTTGTTGCTAGTTGTCTTTAATGCAATTTTTAGGAAGCTTTCTGGTTGAGCTTTTTTGGTCTAATTTCTCTAAAATCTGGTAGGAATTTATTGAAATCACAATTTTGATTGTTAACCCCTATAATCGAAGTACCCTAGGGGTTTATCAATGTGCTGACACCATATATAGAGTCGACACCATATATAGAGTCAAAAAACTAGTTTAAATAACACAAATCAAGATTTCACCTCAAATTTTTCCTCCAAAGGAAAGTCCAAAAACTCACACTAAAACTACTGTCAATTTTCTTTAAACATTTTAATAAGTTATATAATTTGAATATGAAAAAGGTAAACATTAAATGATTATTTCACTTATTATAGCTTCCTAATGCACGTGTGTATATTGTAATCAATTAGTCAAAATAAGCTTTCACTTTCAATTAATTAATAAAGTTTAATAATAGTTGTCAACAATTCAAATATTAAACTAAATATTTGCCTATTATAAAAATAAATTTTGATTTTTATAAAATTTATATTTCAAGGTTTATTATTGGCTAAGAACATTGACAAGACTAATTTATGGGATTTAAAATTCATTTGTAGTAAATAAAAATATATCAAAATTGTAAAAATTAAGATTTATTTTCAAATAACCGATTCTTACTTTTCATAAATAAAACTAAATACGTATCAAGTGACAATGTACACATATATTAAATAGCTTGTAACAATTAAATTTTTAAAACCGTATTCTAAAATAAAAACATCAATCAATGTCATTTCTATCTCCCAGAGTATGAGTTAATATACATAAATAAAATTAAATATGTATAAAGGACAATGTACATATATATTAAATAGCTTGTAACAATTAAATTTTTAAAACCGTATTCTAAAATAAAAACATCAATCAATGTCATTTCTATCTCCCAGAGTATGAGTTAATATAGTTTCAAGATTTTTATGTGTATTCTTTGTGCACAAAAGATATGAAGATATTAAACATTGTATTAACAATTTAAGTTCAATGTAGAAAGCTTCACCCCCAATTTTTAAAATGAAAATAAACACTTCTACAAAACATGATTGCCCCTTAAAAAACTCCAGAGAAGCAAATAAGACTATTCCAATTATAGCGATTATATATTATTATAATATAATATCTATTTCTATATTTTTTTCAAATTGATTGTACATTATTTTTATTATGTATAATAGGTTATATTTTAAATTGAAGAAAATAACAAAATGTGCAACAACAATAAAATCCAATAAAAATTTTATAGAAAATTGTGCTTATTATGATATTTATTATTTTTTTTATAATTTCTAACTACAATGAAACTTTTTAAGGTCTTACGCCTTATGTTATTTATGCGGATCAATGCTAATAAATCCTTAAAATAGACGAGGATAAATTGGCATTTTCGTGACCAAGTAAAATTTACTATTACTTATATATTCAAAAAAATAATTATTGTTTTTAATTATTTATATTTTTGTTTATCAAATAGAAAAAAATGTTAAAAAATATAACTATTATAATAAATATATATAAAAAAACCTAGCTTATTTACTATTTCAATCCAAAAAATAACTAAATTATCACTAATCATATTGACTCACTATTAATGATTAGATCTGTATTATTTATTTTGTTAATTTCAATTTTACTTTTTCGCTTTTTACCTTTTTAAACTTTATATGAGATAATAAATATTAAATAAAAATGACAAAGAAAACGCATTTAGGCTATTTGAGCAAAGTGATAAAAAAACGAGAAGGTTTTACTAGTTTTCATTATAGTATTATATTCCAAATATTTAATTTAATATGATACTCTATACCTAATAATAAGGTCTTTTACCTGTCATGGTCACTCGATATTTTTATCAACCGGAAGGTAGCCGTTGAATCCCATGCATAACTAAAATTTACAATCAGAAACCAATAAATATAAACACTCACATGCATTTGCTCTCCCGTATTTACAACGAAAGCTCCATCAACGGGTTCCACTGTAGCCCACGTTTTACCGTGGTCTTTTGTGACTTGCAGCCCTCCGACTTTGTCTTGCAGTACAATGGTTAAAGTTCCTGGATCGGTATGTCTCTCTAAGCCTAACTCGGGGTGGGGGCAAATCGGGTAGTAATTCAAGACAACCTTCTGTTTGCCCTCCCCACAGGCTTTTTCGATTTCATCTACTTCAACTTGTAGAAATTCTGAGATTAGCGCAAGCAGCGTGTTCGTCAACTCCAACATCGCATCACTGTATTTGGCTAAAGCTTCCGTGAAACAATAACGGTTCAAGAATCGAGAAATACATTCTCGTATTATTGGAGCATCGACAACGTGACATATATAATCTATATAATCATAACGTATGGTTACCTGAATTGAACTGGTTTTGCAAGCCAGCTTTGGATGTCCCGTGCCGGGGAGCATGTGGTGACGTATCGTTCTCTCCAGTCCATCGAAGGTAATTCGTTGATAAAACTCCCATTTCCATATCCCAGGAACTGCCCTTTCGATATGGCGTACTGCTTCTTCTCTTCCACTGGAATCGAAAAGAACTCCTGTGCACAACGCATCATCTGAGAGTTCAGTTCTGCTGGGACGCCGTGATCTATGACCTGGAACATTCCCCACTCTTTGCATGCCGCTCCGAGTACTCTTATTAACTCTGCATGCTCTGCTCCTCCGGTTGCTGCATTCGCAAGGGAAATGACCGGCACCTCTTTGCTGAAATCGTCTGATGCCACACCTGGTCGTTCATCCTCATCATTCTTCACGTAATTAACAGGTAAATCCTTAGTCCCCAGTTCGGCTAGCGATTTCACAGTCTTCACTTGCACATCTGCTTGTGCCATCTCGCTAACAATCAGAATAGATGAAAAAGCTCAAAGGGCAGGTTTGGCTGGAAATTATCTCATAACCTGTGTTCTCCCCTGTCCCGGAGGGATAATTTAAAGCAGCCTGCGCATACTCAACATCGACGTTCATGATGACGACGTCGATGATTTCATTGACAACGACCATGAAAGCACAAACGTTGACATTGGCTAATGAGTAGACATCGACGTGCATGATGACGACGTCGATGATTTCATTGACAACCACCATGAATGGATAAACATTGACATTAGTTAACTTGGATGGCATGAAGGTAGAAACGTTGACATTAGTTCATTTGAATACTTGTTGTTGATTTTTTAAGTCTGATACTTTCAGCAAGAATATAAATAATTTGATAAATAAACAAATAGAGAGGTTGAAATTAGTTCATTTGAATACTTGTGGTTGATTTTTTAAGCGTAACACTTTAATAAGGAAGAATACGAAGAATATAAACAATTTGATAAGGAAATAAATAGTTGTAATGGTTTTAAATATTGTTAAATTGGGAAGTTGTATTTTGATTTGAAATAATAATTATTGTATTAGATTTAGGTTGTTTTGTGTGTTTGTGTTAAGTTGGTAATAGATAATTAAAGTAATAATTGAAATATTGAGATAATGAAGGTAGATTGAGATGTAATTTACCACATATTTTACCAATGAAAAATTTATAACCATTGTGAAGAAATATTGATTTTGTAAAATGGGCAATTTTTACTAAGAGCTACATACTAACACAACCATATTAATAAATGTGTTTGATAGATGCATTTTACCACATGTTTTACCAATGAAAGTTTTAAAACCATTGTCAAGAAATATTGATTTTCTTAAATGGGCAATTTCTACTTAAAAATTACATACTAGCACAAGCACATTAATAAATGTATTTGATAAAGGCCGATAAGCTCATATCAAACACATATATCAATTATCAATAATATCAAAAATTAATGTTAATACTATTATTATCAATAATATTAATATAAAAATAAACCATAATAATAATAATAGTTAAATAATAATAATAATAATCAATACATAACTAAAGAATTAATAAATTATCGTATTTATACAATAGGTATATATTATTAATAAATAATAAATTATAGAATGATTATTACTAATACTATAAATAACTTTTTTACTATATACTAGCAATTTCACTTAAAGGTGAAAAGGAACACCGAAACAATGTTTTGGGGGCAAAGCCATCTACCTGGGGTGGACAATGATATAACCATAAATGAGTAGCGGGGACGGACAATGATATAACCATAAACAAGTAATAGTAGTCCACGTGTTAATAATTGAAATTTCTAGTAAATAAGTAATTGTTGTCCACATATCAATAATTGAAATTGGTAATGATAAACATTAATAAACATTAGCATTTACAATCAATATCTCTCAATATAAACATTAATAAAAATGGGCATTTACAATCAATATCTCTCCATCCTCACCACAATGTTGGTAACATGAAACACAATTGTTCAAGTCCCCAAACTCCGTAGCATGAAACATAATTGTTCAAACCGCAAACTCGGGCTCCATCTCATGAGGTAAGATCAATTCCTTGATCTCCATACTTTGGTTCCTTTGAGGATGTAAGAAATATTTTAAATCCTACATGATATGTAATATAAAAGGTAGGAAATACATAATTGTTCAAACCGC
>APFE030126374.1:0-34188 GCA_000404065.3 Pinus taeda
AGTTGACATGCAAAGCAGTGAGAGAATAGGCCAGAGAAGGGATCTCGCGAGGAGGCCGACAACCATGATGAGCAACTAGATGGTCAAAGAACTGATCTATTTGATCTACAGGCATCTCATATAAGGCCTGATATCTGGGTGCAGGGTGCCAAATAATTGGACTGTGAAATCGATACCCCAACCAGGATGGCCCTACTCACAGAATTCGTTCCCCATAGAGACTCAATCGGCTTGTAGCCAGCTCAAAATTCTCATATTTGAAGGGTTCCCTGAGCTGGGTGTTTGGGTTAGAGGTCCGGTATCGAAATTTTGCAGCATTGATGGCCAGGTCTTTAATAGTCAGGAAGTATTCCAGACTATTTCGGATCAAGTCTTCGTGCATGGGACCTAATATATCAATGACACCTGGGATCCTCATAAGACTTCTATGTTCTCTCCATAGCGTCACTGGGTCTCTAGGTTTAGCTCGTACCCATAAATCTAAGCTGTTCTCTTGTCTCTGGAAGGTGTTGTAAGATTTGAGCCATTTCAACTGATTAACCCCAAATGAGATAAAGGCTTGGAGTTGTATATCGCCAACAAAAGGGCCAGGATTTAAATCAGTTTCCTGGTCTAGCACAAGATTGTGCAGGTAAAACTTGCATAATAACCTTTGAACTTTAACTCCATAGTGCTTACAACAGTCTATAAAGTCATTAACAGTGTTCATGTGGATAGGTGCTCCTGCCCTAACGGCTTTTATTTTTAATCTCAGATATCGTTCAAGCAAAAATAAAGCATAATTTTTAGCAGGGGCCCTACAAGTCAAAAAATTAGTATATAAGGAACACACGGTGTCCATCTGCTTAACAACACTATCTAATCGACGAGTTACCTTAGCAACCTCTTCCTGCTCCTTCTGCCATCCTTCAAAGGCCTGGCTCTCGGACTGACTGAGGTCTCGAAGTTGCTGTTGGAGCTCTTCGTATCTCTCCTTGGGGACTGTCTGTTCTCGCAACTGCTCAGCTTCTTGCTGAGCTTTCTTCATCATTTTATGCAAGGTTCTGGTTTTTGGGTCCTTTTTCCACGAAGCCGTAGAGGCTGGAAGTTTAACCTGAAACTTTCTATTACGTTGCTTGGAGTTTAGGACCCGAATTACGCCCGAGGGTGGTGCTTCTGCTTGGACCCTTTTGCTTTCTGTTTCTTTCTTAACGCGAATAAAGGGTTGCTGTGGTCCTTCTGCCATCGGAGCCTCTTGTTGTTCCATTGGTATGTCCATTCGTTCTTCAGGGCCAGATGGAACAACAGTCTGCCCCTCCCTACTATTTGGAACAGCAGTTTGTTCCTCCATGTCATTTGGAATAGCACCCTGTTCCTCATTATTATTTGGAACAACAGATTGTTCCTTGGCAGTAGGTTTCCTGATGGGGTTTCGACCAGCAAAACGGGTTCTTGTCCTCGGGGTTCTTGCTTCCGTGGTCCTCCTCATTTTCCTTACGGTCTTCTGTATTCTCAGACTGGCTTTCAACATTCGAATTTGCTGCCGGAGTCTGGCTATGGTGCCCAACAACCTCTGCTGTTTCTTTCTTAACTTCTTAATTTCCTTTGCCTCAGCAGAGGGTTTGGCCCTTAAGCTCATTCCTTCTTCATCTGGGATATCTTCTGGTGTCTTGGGGAGAGATTGTCCCTGATTGTTGTCCTCTATTTCATTATCATATCCAGGCAGATTTTCTTCCTCTGCCTCTTCTGCATGCATTTCCTCGGGTAATTCTTCTTCTGGGGGACCGTCAGGGACACCTCCTGTGCTGGAGGGCTGCCCATATTCTCCCATATTGGCCACAACTGCTGCCAATTCCTCCTCACCTGGAGGGTCCTGCAATGGGCTACCCCCTGGCTGTGCAATTTCTTCTTCCTGATTGCCCTGTTCGGTGGCCTCTTCTTCCTCCGAGTGTTCATCTCCTTGGTTGCTCTGTTCGGTGGCCATTTCTTCCTCGGAGCGTTCAACTCCCTTTTCAATTTCTCCTTTCGGCTGGTCAGTCTCGGCCTCTGATTGCTCAGCATTTCCTTCGAAGAGTCCTCCTTCCAGTTCTGGAGGTTCATCCACAATTTCAATTGGCTGGGCCATGGTTCCCTAAATCCTTTCTAGCCTTCCTCGTATCCGAGCCAACCGGGCTGACTTCCTTGGTCTTTCAGGTTGGTTGGGTGTGCCAGCAGGTTCTCAGGGTTCTTCTTGTCGTTCTGGCGTACTGGAGGGTTGTTTCCGTTTTGAAGCAGCATGTCTTTCTGCTGCTGGCTCCTTGCGTCTTTCTGAACGTTCCGGCGTACTGGAGGACTGTTCAAGTTTCGGGGGTTGTACAGCCAATCCCCCCTCGACTATTTCAATCAATTCCTCCCAAATGCTTTGCTGTTGGGTGAGACTGTGGCTCACTATCAACCGGATCAATCCATGGTGGCTGACAACTGCATCTATATGCTGGGCCTTCTTCAGGCTTCGGGCCACGTCATGTAACAGCGAATTTAAAAGTGCAGGGAGATTCACAGAGCATTTTCCTTTTAAAACAGCCAAAAGTTTTAAGTGATGAGGCCTTACCACATCTTTTCTTCCTTCGCAGGTAATATAACTTTGCACTGTCTTCGCCAGCTCATTCCAAGGTTCCCCAAGTGTTGCCAGCAGAACTCCTTTCCCTTTGACTGTCAAGCTTTGGCCTTCGTCCTGGAACATTTCCATAGCTTTTTGCAATCTTTCCTTCTTCAGCATCCATATGGGTCCAACAGCTGGTAATCCTGAGACTTCTGCGATGATGTCCTCCGTAACCACTATCCGCTTTCCTCTTACTACGGAGTAGTTTTCCTGCAAATTCTGCAGGAATTCCAACGCTACTACTTCGTTTGATTCTTATAGGCGGTTGAAGTAATTCAACCATCCTGCGTTTTCCAGGATTTTATGAGCAGCAGCGGAAACTGTCAGCTTGTGAGGTTCGCTTCGGACCGTCTTTCCGCCCATGATTCTACTCAGAAATGGAACAGCAACTGTTTGCGGTATTTGCGACGCAGAGAGGATGATCAATGCCAATTTTTGGAAAGGATCACAGAGCATGCAACGAAAAAAGGATCGTGGACGGCAATCTCCGTAGGATGAAATCATCATACCGTTAAACCATGCCATTCCTTCGTACATTATCTTGCCTGAATGGTGTGCAGCCACGTAACCCCTGCAGTAATGAGGTTACCTCCCCCTCGCGATCTGATAGGCTGCCCCCAGCCATCAAAGAGAGGAGCAGCAGCGAGTCGGGAGTCAAATCATAAAGTACAGCATATGGAATTATGCCATGTTGTAAAAAAACAACGAAATGCCGAAACCGAGGCAAAAGGTAGATCGTGTTTTATATGAGAGCCTGCGTGATATAATGAGGAACCGGGGGATTGGACGTCTGTCAAATGTACGAAGTCTCCAGTAGTCATTGTCAGTTCTGTTGCCATGATCGGTGGTAATAAATATTCATGCGATATATATATATCGGGGTGTGACATATGATTTATGCAAAGGATATAAGAGACAAAAAGATTTAATATCATACCTGTTGGTGTAAATATTACGACTTCGATGCCATTAACAGAGCTCTGCTGCCAACAGGTGTTCATAACCTTGGCAAAGTTGTTTGTTTCACCCTCTGGAACCATGATCCTTTATGTATATTCTGAAGAGTGCTTTGTCAAAATGCAGGCCATTATGCCGGCTTGGTAACCAGATAATCATAATGCCATTCACAAGGTAGGCACGAAACGTGGTCAGGCCGGCTCGTGATGAGACTTCATGTTCCAAGGTTTGCTTGTTAATTTACCTTTGGACCATATCCCTGGTGTGGTGGCCGTAATGGGAATGCCACTTCGCTTCCATCCTTATGATCATGGTAGGCTGGCTCTGAATGAGACCCCCTATCCTGCATTTGACAATTTTCATATTTTGTTTTTGTTTTTCTTTGCAGAGCACCTCCCTTTTTTTGTTTATTTCCACATAAGGGTGGTTCCGCACTCCTTAAGAGCGGGGAATGGTGGAAGAAGTCTTATAATCCCAACAGACAGATATAAATCGTTTGCTCTTATCCCTTAGTAATAATCAAGAAAGATTTTAGGGGAATCGTCATGATAAAAATCACCAACCATGGTTTGGGAATAAGATAATGACAACAAAGATGAAAAGTTAATGTCCCTCCTCTTGTCCTCTTATACATATTGGCTTCATAGTAATAGTGATTTATGATATGCTGATTTCAGTATATCATCGTTTATGTTCATCGCATAAACTCATTGTTGTATCTAAAAGATTGGGGAGACCATGGGCACAAAGCATCCAATAAGGGTAAGAACATGCCGATGGCATTCCTGAGATAAGAATCCATTTGTAGGATACCATTTCTTTGAGAGGAACAACGAAAAATCGCGAATGTTGTTCCTTCCGAGAAAGGAACAGCAAAGACACTCAAATGTTGTTCCTTTTCACAAAGGAACAGCAAAAGGACACAAGTGTTGTTCCTTTTCGCAAAGGAACAGCAAAACACACGTGTTGTTCCTTTTCAAAAAGGAACAGCAAAACACGCAGGTGTTGTTCCTTTTCGCAAAGGAACAACAAAAACACACAAGTGTTGTTCCTTTTCGCAAAGGAACAGCAAAACACACAAGTGTTGTTCCTTTTCGCAAAGGAACAGCAAAACACGCATGTGCTGTTCCTTTTCGCAAAGGAACAGCAAAAACACACAAGTGTTGTTCCTTTTTGAAAAGGAACAGCAAGGTCACGCAAATGTTGTTCCTTCTAAGAAGGAACAACAGAATCTCATAAGTGTTGTTCCTTTTTGCAAGGGAACAGCAAAAATACGCAAATGCTGTTCCTTTTGAAAAGGAACAGCAAAATCACACAAATGTTGTTCCCTTTGGAAAGGAACAGCAAAACCACACAAGTGTTGTTCCTTTTGAAAAGGAACAGCAAACTCACACAAATAACGTAACAAAAGTACTGCGAATGCAAATAGAGAATCAAAAACATATATACAGGATGTTATGTACAAGTTATAAAATGAATTGCTTAAGTTACAGGTGAGGAAGATTTCGCTTCCTCTCCTAAAATTTCCAAATCAGTATCTTGTCGTAGCTACTGACAGAAGGATTCCCGAGTGAGTGGCTTTCGATAAAGACGAACTCGGTGGCCATTTACTTTGAATGCATATCCAGAACTGTTGATTGTGATCAGAGTAAGGGTCCCATTGTCATGTACCTTCTGGATTTCGTATGGCCCTAACCATCGAGTCTGGAGTTTCCCCGGGAAGTCCTGAAACCGAGAGTCATATAACAGAGCCCAGTCTCCTTCATGAAAGACTTTATTCTTAATAAGTGCATCATGCCACTTAGCTCGTTGCTGCTGAATCAATGCTGTATTATGTAATGCAGAGAGCCTGATTTCGTCCAATTCATTAACCTGTTGTAGTCAATTGATTTGTGCCTCACTCAAATCTTGGTCGACTTCCTGTGCAGTTCGTAGCGTTTGGATTTCAAATTCTATGGGAAAAATTGGTTGTTTTCCAAACACTAATTGATAAGGCGAATAGCCTGTCGTACTTCTCCATATAGTTCTATAGACCCACAGTGCCTCAAGTAGCCGAGCAACCCAATCACGCCTATGCGCTGCAATGGTTTTTGTTAAAATTGATTCTATGACCTTATTACTACTTTCTACTTGCCCATTTGCCTGCGGATGGTATGGGGTAGTGATCTTATGTTGGACATGATAACTATTAAGTGTTGCTGCTAATTTATTTCCAACAAATTGTGGTCCACCATCTGTGATTACTTCTCTCGGAAGTCCATAACGTACAAACAAATGGAACAAGAATTGTATTACCGAGTCCTCTGTAGCCTTAGGCAATGATTCAACCTCGACCCATTTAGTAACATAGTTAGTCGCCACCAGAATGTATGTCCTCTGATTTGATGGAGGATTAATGGGTCCGACGAAGTCAAGAACCCATCGTTCAAATGGCTCAATGACCAATTGTGGTCTTAGAGGCATTTCATCGGCTTGGCCAGGTTTTCCTGCTCGCTGACAGCTGTCACAGGCTTGTGCAAATTTTTTCGCATCTTTGAAAATTGTAGGCCAATAGTATCCTATCTGTAATACTTTATGTGCTGTTCTTTTTTCGGCAAAATGTCCCCCGCATGGTCCGTCATGGCAAGCTTTTAAGATGTCGAAGATCTCGTCCTCTCGAATACACCTCCTGATTTGCATATCTGCCCCTGTATGGAACAAATGGCCTCCAATCCACGAAAATCGAGTGCTCTTCTGAACAATCTGCTTTCGTTCCTGAGGGGTTAAATGTTTTGGTAGCTTACCTACTGTAAGATAATTGGCGACGTCAGCATACCAGGGTGTTCGAACAGCAACAACAAATAGGTGTTCATCAGGAAATTGATCTTCTACCGCTGCTGTTTCAATTGACTTCGGTATTCGTGAGAGAAAATCAGCTACAAGGTTCTCCTTGCCAGGTTGGTCCTTGATTGTGATATCGAACTCCTGCAATAAGATCAACCATCTGGTTATTCTAACATTCGTAATAGGTTTATTTTCCAAATATTTGATAGCAGAATGATCGGTATATAACACAACGGGGTAGCCCGTGATATAATGTCTAAATTTGTTAACAGCATGTATTACAACCAGGAATTCCTTTTCAGTGACAGTATAATTAAGTTCGGTAGAGGATAAGTTTTTGCTGATATAGTAGATAGCATATGGTTTCTTATCCTCTTCTTGTCCCAGGACTACACCAATTGCTGTATCCGAGGCATCAGATGAGATTTGGAATGGCAAATTCCAGTTTGGTCCTCGGAGGACTGGGGCTATTGATACAAGCTTATTCAATTCCTTAAAAGCCCGGTCACATTTCTCTGTCCACAAGAAATCAACGTTACCAGTCAGAGCATATAGAGGTGCAGCAATACATGAATAATGCTCTATAAATCGTATGTAATATCCAGAAAATCCGAGGAAACTGCATACCTCTGTTTGAGTAGTGGGGGTAGGGATGAGCGAAAGAATCTGAATTTTGGCAGGGTCTACCTGGATGCCAGCTGCTGAAATATAGTGCCCTAGAATGAGCCCTTCTGTCATCATCATGTAACATTTTTCGTGGCTCAGGCAAAGTCTGGTAGCGATACAACGTTGTAGAACTTCTTCCAGGGTATCTAGAGCTGGGTCAAAATCATCTCCATATGGTGTAAAGTCATCCATGTACACCTCAATTCCATCATTTATTAGATATGCAAAGATACTGAGGACAGCCCTTTGGAATGTAGCAGGGGCATTACATAGGCCGAAGGGTAATACTCGATAGGCAAACGTCCCCCAAGGGCAAGTAAAGGTGGTTTTATCCTGGTCTTCAGGGGCAATTTGGATTTTGTTATATCCGCTGAAGCCGTCCAGAAAAGAAAAAAATTTCTTTCCTGCCAAAGTGTCCAATACTTGATCTATAAATGGGAGAGGAAAGTGATCCTTCTGTGTGGCCTTATTTAACTCCTTGTAATCCACGCAAATCCTCCATTTTCCATTTTTCTTGGGTACCACCACTAGGGGAGAGACCCATTTACTGTCAGAGTGGGGTAGATAAAATTAACATCTAAAAGTTTCTGAAGTTCGGCTTTTACTATCTCTTTTAGATGGGGGTTGAGTCTTCTTTGTGGCTGACAAACAGGTCTTGCATCCTTTTCTATATAGATGTGGTGGGTGCATAATTGAGGATCAATCCCCTTCATGTCAGGGTAATCCCACGCAAATGCTCCCTTATATTTTCATAACAGATTAACAAGCTTTATTTCTTGATCTGGTGTAAGGTTAGCGTTAATATTTAGAGTCTTACCAGGTTCAATTTCCACTACTTTGCTATTGGCAACAACAGTCACTGGTATTGTTTGGTCATGTGGATCTTTTAAAGGGTCTTCTTCAAGCTTGCTATCAAACGCTGCTTCTATCATAAAACACTGCATGTGCGTTCTAGATTCAGTTTGACTAATGAAGTTGTTGATGGTGTCATCTTCTGTTTGATCTTTAAAATCTAAAGCCTTCTGTACAGTCAATGGAGATCTGATATTTTTAGTAAGATATGACACAACATACTAATTAGTTTTGATCATCGGCAGGCTTGGCTGTGCTGGAGGATATAGAACTAGATTTTTAACGTCTAGTCCTTTAGTTATGGTCATGCTTCCCTGCTGACAACCAATGTAGGCATCGACAGTAGCAAGCCAAGGTCTTCCTAGTATTAGCGGATGTCCATCTAGTCGGGTTTTTGGATTAATTATCAGGAAGTCAGTTGGATATTCCCAAGAGTCTACAGAAACCATGACATCGTATAAAGTACCTTCTGGTCGAACTACAAATCGATCTGCCAATTCTAGAAAAGTAGAAGTAGGTTCTACTGATGTGATGCCAAGCTTTTGGCAGGTGGAAGTTGTCAAAATATTGATTGCAGCTCCCAGGTCGACTAAAGCGTTAGTCAGGGTTTGACCATAGATTTGGACAGTTACAATTGGGTTTCCGGGATCTTCGTATTTGATAGGTGTCTCTTTTCCTGATAACAGGTCGGATAAAGTACCAACTACCTGGACTCTAGGGTTAGTAGTTGTATTCCTCCTTGATTTTTTTATGCACAGTTCTTTTATAGTTTTTGCATATATAGGAATATCTTGTATGGCTTGGAGGAATGGAATTTTTATGTACAGATTTTGTAACTCTCCCAGAATGTCAAAGTCTGGAGATTGTACTGGTCGTGGTATGACTAATCGTTCCGGGAAAGGAGGAGAGGATGTATTTGCTTGTTGATGGGTCTGCTCTTTATTTACATCCTTTTGTTGTAGCGGTTTTTCTATTGGTAACTGATCTTCAATGTGAACTGTTTTGTCTCCCTCTGTTTCTATTATACGTCCAGATCGTAACTGAAGATCATTTCACTCCCTTAGGTCAGGTCCAATTTCTGATGTTTCTATGATTTGGAGGGATTGGACTGGTCTATTATTAGGATTGGGATTGGGTTGGGCTGGGAGTTGCGGTCTCAGATTAAACTGGGGGTTTTGTTGTAAGGCTGGCAGAGTTGGTTGAGGGAGTGGAATAGTTCCTGTTGACTGATATGTCGATCTTGGCCAATTTGTCTACCAGGGTGAACCTTGTGAAGTAGGGGGGATCCATTGTGGAGGATATGAATTATTCTGCCAATACGGTGGGGTATAAGGAAAATTAGGCCAGCCAAATTGGTTTGTCTGATTCATCCATGGACTTGGAGAAGGAAACGGCTATGATGACCAATTCAAAAATGGGGGTGTAGATTGGTTTTTCCACATACCATATTGCTGAGAATTATACTGCGGAGGATGGAAAGAAGAAGTTGGGTCCGAAAACATACCTAATTTCCTGGGTTGCCATTGGTGACGCTGGTTAACAAAGTATGCTGGCTCTGGTTCTTCTTCTACTTCTTTGTATACTGCCTTCAGTCCAGGAAGTGAGGGGCAGCTTTCGGTGAAATGATCTTTCGTACAGATAGCACATGTTTGAACTGAATCTAGTGGACATTCCTTGTGGCTATGTTTTCTTCTGCATCGGGGGCAGAAAATTGCCAGATTCTGTTCTGCCTCCATCTGCTTTTGCTTAGCCTGCACAATATCAAGCTATGTAGTTAATGTCCCTAGAATATCAGTTTTAAAATTTTCTAATAAATTCCCAAGTTCTACACGTGTTACTCCTTCTGTTGATATTTTTTTATCTCTAACAAACCGATCGTATTCTGTTGGTTTTATCCTTGTGCTACCTCTTAAACTCCTGATGCATAAATTAATGATATCAGCAAAATTCTCTTGGTAAATATCCCCTTTTCCCATGATATTCAATGTTTCAATCCACTGTTCTTTCATACCTCTAATTAATGCAGTTTTCAACACATTATCAGGTAGAGGTAATGATGCATAGGGGGATCTCTGTAAATTATACTGGAAGCATTCTACATATTCCTCTAAAGTTTCATTTGGTCTGGCCGTCATTTGGAAAATTTCATCTTTCAGTTCTCTTGACCTACAGTAATCCTGATATTTCTTGAGAAAGGATTCTTTCATTTGCTCCCAATTGTTTATGACTCCACCACCTAAACCCATAAACCATCTCAAAGTTTCTCCCTTCAAAGTGGAGGGGAACAACTTTAATTTCTTGGGGTTAGTGGTGTAATCATACCCTCTACATAACACATCGAATTCGAATAAGAATGCATCAGGGTCTTCTGATGTGAGTCCATGAAACGTTGGATGTGTTGAAGAGGAATCACCTTCATGGGTGCATTTGCAGCAGAATCTACTATAGGATATTGCAATGTAGAAGTTTGAGTATTTGGCTGATTCTGCACCATGGGATCGAATATGTGCCAATAACCTTCCGAAATTTCTAGGAGGGTGTTCCTAGGCTGAGAAGGGACGGCCTTGGCAGGGGTTTTTTTAATGACACTTCCCTTATCTGGGATTTCTATCTGAGGGAATGGGGTGCCTTCAATATTAACTTTGGCTGCGCTCCCCTTATCTGGGTTGTTTAACAACTGGATTATCCTAGAAGGAGACCTTGGTTCCTCTATTTCCCATGTTTCCCCTTCTCCTTCACAAAGGTTGCTTAAGTTCCCTTCCTGCAGCCGTTCCGACACAGAATTTTCAATTTCTTGAAAGTCCTGTTCATCAGTCTGGCTATGTACCTCAGCGAAGGCTCCAGATGGTGATGTTGTAGCCTAAAGGGAACTAGTAGGCTGCTTAGAATTAATCTTTCTAAGGCCTATTGATGGCTGAGATTCAGTTTTCTTGTAGATTTCGTCTATAAAGGTTGTTCGGCCAAGGGTCACCGATGCTTTGGCTTTTTCAAGTTTGGCTGGGGGTTTGATATTATTTTCTAGCTTTTTCTGCTTAGTCATGCACTCTAAAAACTACTAAATCCTATCAACCAACAATTCTGCTAAGAGAGCGGACGGTGGAGCAGGGATTTCACATGCTCCGTACGCAGGTTCTTACCTTCCGTTTTTAAAATCCAACTCCCCCCTAGTAGATTTGCGCACTACTCTGCAAAGCGCAAATGGCTATTACTCCTCCCCGGCAACAGCGCCAAAATGTAGAGCTATAACTAGGGTCTCTCACACCTCTAATTATCCCACATTAATAAGTCAATCCGGGAATGTTTTGTTATTGCAAGTAGTAGCTCAATCCGAGGCTATTTTTCCGAGTAATGCTCAGTAGTATAGTGTTCTAATGATTCGAAAGGAAACAGATGCTAAGCTATAACTAAACTAACCCAAAAGATAAAATCACACAAGGCAGTTGATCAGTCAAGGGTACGGAAGCAATAACCCATCCCTTTAGAAACTGATGAAGAAAGGAAATTAGAGCATGGACTTATAGGTCTAAGAGATAAGCAGCGTCTTGCTGAGGCTCACTACAGCCTTAGGCCTTCTCTCACGCCAAAACAATAAAGGCTGGTAAATGAAACGGCAGAAAGTAAAATGGAATAGCAAACTGGAAATGGAACAGCAGTAAAATGGAACAGCAGTAATCAAATGGAAGAACAGTACTAAAATGGAACAACAATAATCAAATGGAACAGCAGTACTAAAATGGAACAACAGGAATCAAATGGAACAGCAGTACTAAAATGGAACAATAGTAATAAAATAGAACAGTAATCCTCGATGAATTATGGAACAACAATCCTCATCCGTATGTACATGTCCTACACTACTATAGCAATCTGAGAATAATGAATGATATGACTACGTTTCTAAACAAATTAATATTGCTTTCAAGTCTCACAAATACTATTTCACATGGATCCAATAACAATAACATTCATACCAACATTCTGTTACAGAGATAGCTGAAAGATGCAATTCAAATAAATCCAATTGTACAGTGCAGAGACATGATATAAAGAAATCATTCAGACATCAATTATAATAGAGCATAGCATATCACATAAAAGATGTATCATATTACTTAAATAACAGAGATAAACAAACCACACACAAATCACCATATAATGATACAAAAGCAAGTGTCCTTCGGAGCCGGGCCCTTAGCTGCCAATGGTACACTGCCTTAAGTTACTCCAGATGCAGAGACGAAATGAACACCAAGTCTTCTATATTAATCGCATCAACAAAAGTATAACAAAGTCAGGTCTCAGCGAGACTTAATGATCACAGTTTGTTCTGAAACTTAGAATCATAAAAACAGTCGTCCCCTCGCTCAATGGCGTGGTGCCTTTATATAACAGAAATAACGGAGGTATCTAGATATTCAAAGATAAGTTAATGCAGCGATCCCTCAGGATCAAAGATCCTGAGGGATTCGCTAATCGTTCCATTCTTCTCCTTTCTTTCTTGCATTCTCCGACTCAGTATCCTGCATTCTTTCCCTGGGCTATTCGGCTCTAATTTTGCTTGATCTTTTCCGCATCCGGTTTCCTACTGGAGGGACAACAGTTATTTTCCCTTTGCTTCTCACTTTTGATTGACAATCCCTTGTTTCCATGTCTTCCTGCATAGAAAAATGTCAATTATTAGCACTTGAGCTATTTTCGCACATTTTATCAAAATCCTTTATCTTCTTTGAACTCATAATGCAGAAAAGGTTAGAATTATTATTGAAAAACCACTAGATTTCTTGTCAAAAGCATACCTTCCAAGTGCTCCACAACTCTTTTTTATAAATACCTCCCCAAGAGATGTATTCGGGGTTGGTGATATCTCATCTAGACTGCGTTGTAACTCTAAGGAATTTTAATACAAAGGTTGTTGAAGTTCACTATTGTTGCACCATCTGAATGTAGATTTGATGCTCTTGGTCATGCTACAGGATTCTTGTGTCTTTATATGGATCAATACATTTTTCTTAACCTGCGTTTTGTATTTTCTGTGTCTGCAAACTTCATATACGTTTTCATAATCTTAGTAATGGAGAAAAAGAATAGCCCAGAATTTGTTTAAATACACTCTGTGTTTAATCTCTATTATTACTTATGTTTTCTACAAAGTTAGCATAAACAGGATTCTTAGCTGCTCCTGTTTCCACTAATTCTTTCACTTTGAATATTAACAAGGAATTCTTTACTACTCCTTCATGATACTCGTGCATTTTCCCTCTGCCAACATGATGAAGGATTCTTAACTGCCCTTCACCCACTGGCTTTCATTCCATCTATTTCCAGATTAAAAAATTGTTCCAAGATTGATTATCTTGTTATGTAGTATTACCTTTTTCCAAAGAAAACACACTCAGCAGTTCATCCTCACAGACTTCATCTACCCAATGGAATAAACTGTTTAGACTTGCATCCCAGTTTTGTCTAAGATCACCATCCAAATTTGAAACAAAACCCTGTACATCATAACTAGCCTAAAATACCTCAAAACAAAGCTAAACTTTAAAGAGAGAGCCCTCTCTGGATGCAGATTGGCTAGAATCTGTGTCTAAAATATTGGTCTGTGGTTACCTCGATCATATCCCCTCCTTAGAATCTTCCTAGGGGACAACCTGAGTGATAACAGGGTCCTAACCCAAGAGCTTCAGCCCTCTAAGGCAACTCATTGCTGGATCAAGGAAATGTTTATTCTCATTATCATATTAGGAAAATTACATAACAATGTTTTTCCACAAGCCTTAAACTCGAAAATGCTTAGTGCTCTTACATAAAAAATCTAGGCCTCCTTATTATCCAATGACTTCCTTAAATCTAGGGAGGCTTGGCTCCCAAACTCAAGATGAACTGGCTCTTAACTATCACTGGCTCGGCTACCCATGATCTTCATGACTCGGCTACTTGCAATTCTAAGTTAGTGTGATTTGATGGAGGAATATTCGAATGGGTGAGGATTAAATGAGCAAGATATATCTCCTATAATCACTCCTCCTTGTCTCATTCATGTTTCTGCCCTTAATTACCCAAAATTGCCATGATTTTCTCTCAAAAACCTGCAAACAATGCACATTAGACCACTAGACATAAAATCTTACTTTTACTCATCTCATTAACAAAAAAATAATTAAAATATGTAAGGAATTATGAGAAGAGTTGATTTTAATAAGCTTGGAGGTGTATTAAGGTCCATATAGTTACTCAATGATGAGGCTCATTAGCATGTAAAACAAATTTACATCTACAGGTGAAATGAATTCCCTAGTGCAAGAAAATGAATTTACAAGAGAAAATAAAGGGAGACTTTTGCAACCATATGTTTATGAAACTAATGTAGAGGTGAGAAAAATGAGATTCATGTAAATACATTTTAAGGATGGGAGGCTGAGGTAAAAGAGGCCAAGGTGAATAAATTTACAACTACATGGTGAAATGACATGTGAATTTGAATTTACTAGTGCAGGTGAATTGAGGTTAATGAAAGTAAATGGAGGATAAGTAAAAAAATCAGTTTTTATAGAGAAGGAAAAATAACATATGGTTTTAGGAATACATGAGAAGGAAAAACAAGACATAATTTCAAACAAGTGGATGAATTATTCAATAAAATTATTTGAGATATTTTATTTCCATTTAGTAAATTCATGAAAATAGAAAAATATAAAATTCATTTACAGAATATTTGAAAACATTTATAAAATATTTCATTCCAAATATTTTATGACATTGGTGAAGCATTGTCAAAAAGTGTCATAAAATCATTCCAATCATATCTTTAATGACAACTTAGTAAACCCCAAATTTTAGGGCATGGAGATATCAACATTCAGAATACACCTAGCAAAAGAAGACCAACAGATTGAGGATCATTCTGCAGATTTTTAGTAGTCATTCAACTAATTTCCATATATCAAGGCACAATACTTTCAAATTGTTCCAAATTTCTGGCAGAGTATTAGGGATTGTTTTATTTTTAGTATATTATTTAGGATATTATTTGAGAAATATTATAACCATTTAGGAGAATTTTACTCTGTATATTCCATCATTTATAATAAATAGTGGTTGGCTTTTGATGCCAAGAACTTGTCAGCGTTGTCAAAATTTTATTACATAATTCTTAATCAAAGCCTTCCAGCTCCATTTTATGGCAGAACTTATGTTTCTTTTTGTTTTTCTAGTACTTTCATAATCTCTTTCTGGACATGTTCAAGTTTGCATAGAACATTCTGGGTAAGAATAGAATAAGTATCAATCTTTATGAAATCCCCTACAAAATTATAATCATTTAAAGAGATCAATTTATTAGACTATTTGTTTGAGATAAATCCCCTACATATTTACTAATTATTTCCTTTTTTCATCCTCTACAATGTCTTTTTTTGGGCTGTACAATTGTTCTACCTGCATCCAAATCTGCCTAATTGATTAAGTATTCAGTTTGACAACTTAATTACTAGGAATATCCTTATGTTCTTCTGTCAAATTCTTTATAAATCACGTTATTCTATCAGGCTAGAAGATGACACTTTGAGGAAGGCCTCTGTAAGAGGGGTATTTATTCATGAATGGGGATTGTGCGATCATCATCAACCACCCAAACTAAATCATAAATCTAGCCATTGTTCTTTATAGGTTGTTATTCAGTGATAGTGAATAGATTTAAACAAGGCTTTATAACAACTAAGGAAGCCCCCTTTGGTTCAAGGGCCAACTTGAACCTAAAGGCTAGTTGAGTTGGTTTCCTAGTGTAGATTTTGCAACCAAGGAATTCCTATGGGAAACACATACAACATTTTGCGTCGTTGTCGGGGAGAAAAGTAACAAAGATATCTTTCTCTGGAGAATGATAAAGATTAGATCTATTCCTTGCTAGTGAACAAGGAGTAGGCATTTATTATTGGTTGCAATTCTTTCACCTGACAACTCTACTTTGTCATATGGCGATTCCACTAGGTTACCGATCCCACTTTTTAAGACCTTAGCGACATAAAACTCATTGATAGTTGCAGACAACATAATATGTTTTTTCCTCTCAGTCATGATAAAAAATCTAATATTTCCATAGAGGATGCAGTTCCCAAATTTCACTTGTGAGTATAAGTTTCCTATGGAATTTGAATTTTATATTGTATATATTTTTCAGATTTTCAGGTGCTGGCAACGTGGATTTTCAGTAAACTCACTCCTCACTTGGTTACATTGGAAAGCAGATTACACCTATCAGTGTAAAATTTTTTAGTTTAGTTAGATAGAGGTATGTGGGATTGAATTAGTTATTTTCAGATTCAGTGTACAGTAGATTAGTGGTTGGTTTGCAGCATAAGGATTATTTTATTTTAATCAGCTGGTAAGCAGTAAATGAGTAATTACTTTTAAAGAAACAATGTTGGATGTTTTGGTGATATTTTCTTAACTATTTTGAGATTTGTATTATTTCGGCTGGGAATAGTCAGCAATGGATAAAAATGCAATCTTGTTTACATTGGTCATATGTTTGATGTCATACTTACATCAATTGCCTTGGAAGAAATCCTATCTAGGTTGGACATCATCATTCAATTTCATTCTGCATCATTGTTTGAAAGTAAGAGAGATGTTGTTGAGAGTATTATACATGACAAAAAATGGGCATAGAAAGTATTACTCAAATTAATTTGGAGGCCTAGACATTGACAAATTATCAACTATGAACTCTTTCATGCTTTCACAACATATAGATGGGAAAGTTGATGTTTTCAAGGACACAATTTTTAGTTGTACCAATGTTGAAAATTTGATGTACCACAAACACTTAAAGGTATGGGCTATAGGTCAAAAATCTAGTTATTTTTAATGAAACTTTGAATATCACTTATCAAACATCACATAGCTAATCCAAAGTTGAAACAATTGTTGGTGAATCAAAGGGTTGTGATGAGAATTGGATGGGAACAACGATCTATGTTGACAACTGATAAAAAATAGGATATATTATCAAATCTGAGAAAAGGATTTGGAATAGGTCACAAGTTGGTCAGATTAGAAGTTGAGGTTAAAGTTAAATATTGCAGTGTTCATGGAGTATAAATTTGATTATAGCATGACGCAACTTCAAGTCATAGGTTGATGACATCGCTCCATTTCCCAACAAAAAGGCAGCTATTCTACTAGTTCTCTCTACATCCCACAGGGAATCAGTCCCCATTGGAGCCTATGTTGTAGCATATTTTGGTACACTGAAAATTACAAATTTTTACTGAGCAATTGCCAATTTCTTTCTTAGCCAGATGCTAAGATATATGATCATTAAGTACTTTTAAATAATTTATAATTTTTTTTATAATAATAATTTAAGTTTTAAAATAATCGTATTTTTATAAAAATATGATGATACATTTTTATGGAAATATCTTTTTAAAGTTAAAATTTATGTTATAAAAAATTATTTGTTCAGCCTAATCCCAAACAAAGTTAAAAGGTCAAAGCCTATGGCTCACCCCACACTTAACTATTTAAACTCTCATATTTTCCCATGCCTCGAGATATGGGCACATTAAATCCAAAGGTTATAAATATATTTCGGACCAAAGATCTTTCGAAATTTGGATTAATCGAAATGATTAATTGAAAATTTGAAGAGTTAGAGCTTGGGTTCTGTTGTGGCCAGCAAAAACCCCCCCTTGTTCATTTAAGTGTTCTCCAAAATACTAAATGAATGGGGACCCTTAGTTAAATTTTCAAGAAAAAAACATTTTTTTCCTTTCTTCAAAATAAGGTTACCATCGTAAGCTTAGAAAGGTCTGCTGAATATTTTTTAACCTATGTCTACGCTAAGGGAAATATCTTTAAAACTGCTCTGCAAAAAAGATAGGAAATGCCTCCATTTCTCTATAATATCAGTATGCGCAAGACCCTCGTGTTAAGCATAACATCGCATCGCAATGAAGTAATACTCATAAGGAAAAACTTCAAGATTTACCGATCTGCGATAACACCAATCGCAAGATCGCATATCACAGAAATGAACTGGCAAGATTTGGCAAACATTAAACTTCTGCGACCTGCGATGTTGCGATCGTTGCAATGGTGCAATCTGCAATGGTGCAATCTGCGATCTTGCGATTTGCGATGGTGCAATCTTCGATGTTACGTAAGAAAATCATAAAACACTTAATCACGAATCCTTTGGGCACGCCATTCAAAGAAAAGCCACTTACCATAATCTGACTCAAGATCATGCGCTTTCGGTGATAGTAAATGAATTAGTGGTCAATTATTAAATAAAATGAAGACGCATGCTTTTGTAAAGAATTACTTCACGTAAAGTGGAATATTTGATATATCTGTTGCATTTAAAACTCTCCCATCACCTTTCTTAATCAGTCATTTCCACTTCACTCGTAATCTATAGGAACGATGAGCTAAGACGATTCAAAGCCAAACACAAGAGCAAATGGGAAAGAAAAATAAAGCTCAAGGCTCTGAGGCGAAGGAAACGACTAAGGCGATGGCGCCTTTGTATACAGACACTGCCTGCAACAGAGACACAGGGATTTCGACATGGGAAAGCATGTATAGGTTGTTGGAGGAAGAAAATCCTAAAGTAATGAAGGTTGATACTACCGCGGGCTCACAACGCTCTTCCGAGGCGTCCTTAGAGGAGCTAGCATGTTCATTTCTTCACCAGATAGTAGCTAGGCCCAAAATTTTACCGTATACAGATATGATCAAGTGGATACTTGACAATGCAGAGTTGAACAATAGACAATTCAAGGTTCAAAGACATGGGCTCATAGGATCATTCGCCGCGCAAGATTTAAAGCTTATGTATCATCTTCCTGAACTGCAGACGACTTACAATGCACAAGTTGTCAAGAAATTTGCGGCAGAGAACCCAAACCTATCAGAGACCACTAAATATTGGTCTAGAAAATAGGAGCCGCTCAAAAAGGACAAAAACGGTATGCACAGCACTGGTTCCCTCACCTCTCCGTATTGTTTTGTTGCGGCCATGCTTTGCAGATTCTTTAGGATGCCAGATATCAATAAATTTTCGTCTAAATGGCTACCACTAATAGACGCTACCACAAACGCCGATATTATGGATTGGGCCAAGATATTTTCTGATAATCTATACATGGATGTTATGAATTACCGGTCCAAAAGATCCTTGTCTCAAAGGGTCTATCCTCCTTTTTATCTGTTTGCGTGTATTATGGATTCTATTTGTTATGTGTATAAATTCCCCACTATGGGTTGGAAATGGACTACCCAGGACCCATTACCTATTCATGTTTATCATAAAACATTATGGGATTCCCAGTTCGTCCCACACTTATATCATATTTGTCACGGGCTTATCTTACCCCTATATAGAATGATGTATGATGAAGAACCCCAGAGGTGCTCACCCGAGGCACAGATAGACATCATCCCCATCGCAAGATGGTTCGGGGAAGAATGGTTCACTTATATTAGAGTGTTTGGGAGCACTGTACCTCCACATGTCCTACCTCTATATATCCCCGATAAACTTTTGGCTCAGGAAATTGCCTATCAAACCTGCTCAGAAGGCGGCCTGACCAAAGACCTAAAAGACAAGAAGAAGGCCATATGGCCTCAGTTTCCTGTAGCTTGTGGGGCCTTCTCATTATTCGATGTAGGACACGCTTTCACCGAAGTGGAGAATGTGACGTGTCTACAATTATTTAAATTTCCAGCTCGGCCATTTGACCCAAATAATGTTGCCCAAGATTTTACAACGAACGTCAAAATAAAAGTATTAATTGGAAAGAAAGATTTGTTTGATGATTTGTTTCAGAGTAGAAGCTCAATCCAAGAAATTTTACGGGAAGCTCGGTCGAAGTTGTCTCCAGATGACCTCCAAAGATTCATGTTATACAGGGAAAGAAGGCTGGCCAGTGTTCCTCTAAAGAAGCTGCGACTGCCTGCCAGAGAACCAACTCCCAACGTCAGCCTCAGTGGAAACTCTAGCACTTCCAGATCCAAATCTAACACCGCCCAAGGAGTGCCTTAACATTCTAAAAAGTCTGGAAGCGACCAAGAAAAAAGCGAAGAAATAGCTAAAGATACAACCCAGTCAAGTGCAATGTCGCGAAAGCAAGTTATCACCTCCCCGCCAAGAGATGTCCCCCCTCCCGTCATTAAAGCGCCACTCATCACAACAGAACTAGACAAAGAATGGGAAACCTTCAATGAGCTGATCAATCTTGAAGGGCAAGCCCCAAGAAAACCTGTGAACAATACATAGGTAACGCAAGAAGTGGTTTCAACCATAGTCAGCAGTGTCACAGAAACGGAGCACAGTCATATCGCTCCACCTTCTGAGCTTCTACTTAATGTAGAAGAAATTCCCCCATTGGATGTATTCTATAGTCCCCAACATAAAGTAGTTGTAAGGAGACAAAGGAAGAAAAGAAAACTAGAAAATACACTGTCACAAGATGCTGAACATTTGGATGTCTTATGGAAAGACCCCAACAATAACCCGACATAAAATCTCACTAAGTTGTCTCAGATCGCAGGAGCATATGCTTCTGCAGCTATTGACAAGGCATCGGAAGTTCAGCAACTGTTGAAAGAACAAGAAAATCAAATACAGGTACTACAACGACAGTTACAACAAGCCAATGCTAGTATTGAAGCGTCCAAACAGCTCGAGAAGTTACAGGAAAACTTTCAGCAGATGCAGATAAGCTATCAAAGAATTTTAGAAGAAAGAGGAAAGCAGTTGCAAACTTTACAAGAAATGCATAAATACGAGCCTAAGCTTGCCGAATTTGTTTCAGAATCTATTGACTTAAATGAGCAACTTCTACAGCAACAGGAAGAGTTGGGACGTAAGATATCACAGTGGAGTCACTATTGCGAGCTGAGTGATAAAATCACCAATCAAGTGGCGTACTTGTGAAGTGACTATGATTAGAGTGACAGACGGGCGACGGAATACTTAGCTTGGCAGGATGAAGAGGAAGGGAAAAGAGCAAATGCACCCAGAATAAACGAGAGTCATAAAGAATTGCTCTTTAATAAATGGGACGATCAAATCAGGCAGGCGGAACAAGCAGCAGAGACAGTGGCCACGCAAGCAAACATTCTTATCGATTGTGTAAAAGAGAATTTACACAGGGCCAACTTAATCGAAGAGACCACCCCGGGGTACCTACCAAATAAACTACCACTGGAAGCAGAATGAAAGCAGAAGGTGCAGGAAAAGGGAAAAGCGATCCAGCCACTGAACAGATTAAATTGGGAGTGTTACTGGGCATACTTGGTCAAGCCACATAGTCAATGGATGACTGCGAAATGCATCATAAACGCAGCCGAAAAAGTACTACCAGCTCTCATAGATTCTGTTTTCACAGCCCAGCTTAGCGCAGAAGTCAGTTAGCCGACTCTTCTCAAGCCCATGATAAACACTTGCAGTTTTAAGGACCAAGTTCAGAAGTGGCCTTATTTTAGAAATTTGTTTTTTCTTTTTATTTAGATTAGAAAAAGGATGGTCATTTGAAAACCACATCCTAAATTTTGTAAAGACACTATTATTAGAATTAGCAAGTAGTATTTTAACCCTTCTCATGCATTTAGAGAAGGGTCCATAAATTTGTCAAAAACTTGTCCTCGGAACATGCTCTTCTGAACCCTCAGAGGAGCTTTTAATGAATGGATGGATCGAGATTTATTAATGTTTGCATTTGATGTCTGCTACTGATGTTGCACTTTTGTACTCTTAGTAGATGTTAGAAAAAGTAGAGATAAATCGTTTTTGCTTGAAGTTTATGAGTAGGATTAGTCATAAATGGTACTTTTATCTCTTGGCCATTTCTGCTTATATTCTTAAAGTGATTTATAGTTTTCGGTTGTTTATATGTTATTGCATGAATGTATGAGTTACCATTTGGAACATCTGTACGGTGGAGTCATTTATTTATGTCTGATATATGAATAACTTATTATGCAATATGTTGTTCACAACTGTTTTTCCTAACTTGTTATGCAAAGTGGTTTATCTTAATTGATTTCTATTCTTATGATAGTTGAATGATCTTTATTACCAATTATTGTTTGAAATCTCTTTAGATCGCATAATAGAATAAATACACCCCGAGTTAGCTTAGATTAGATGTGTTGTTTCTCATTAGATTACAATAGCATAGAGTTAGTTTAAGAATCTGAATTAAATTAGCTTTAAATGCTCTTAGATTAGCTTCATCCAACTCTACACACACACACACACCCTTAGATTGGGAAACTGGTCCCATTATCCCCAGTCGGACCCACTATATCAAATGGATAAGGAGCTCCCAACCAAGGTCCGGACCGGGTGGGTATCCCCCTTGTTGTCGACCCGATTTTCGGGGCTTCAACATATTTGACGCTAGAACGAGGGCCTGAACATAGTGTTTGTTGGAATGATTTTCAATTGTAACATTTGAATTTGGATGGCTGCTCACAAACTTCCCATTTGGAGTTGCATCCATGTTCCTACCTCTTCCAACACTCCACCTGAAGTGGTAAGACTCTTGTCTCAGGTAAAAATTCAATGGTAAGAATAATTCTTCTACTTTTAATCATGCTCTTCAATTTATTCAAAGAGTTTCAAGTTATGATGTTCAAATAATTGATGAAGGCGTTTTATGCAGAATTTTTACTCTTACATTCACGGCGGAAGCTAGAAAATGGTGCAGAACCCTCCCAGCTGCACCAATTCACAACTGGGACCAATTCGTCAAGACTTTCATTTTTGAATTTGATTGTTATGACTATGACTAGGTATATGATGAAATTGATTATCTACGGAAACAAGATGAATTTGTTAGGGATTTTAATATGCGATTTCATCTTAATTGTCTAAAGTACGATCTTGAAAGTGAACTCATAGATGAAGAATCTTTAGATTATGCTGAACATTCCCTGCCTCCTATGTTTGATCAAGCAGAAATTAGTTCGAGTTTTGTCTCATTTTCTTCTAATATGAACGAGAATTCCAATTTGAATATACAAATCAGCCATAATGAAGAAAGTCCCCAAAGCCTAGGGGTCATGCATACTCTAATGCAAGAAGACAAAAGCGAGAATGCAGGAGAAAAGCCTGCCTTGGACCAGGAGATGACTTTGATACAAGGTCAGATAATATCATTGCAAGTCAACAAATGCAGATGCCAAGGTTAGAACAGCAAACTATTTCTCTTTCAAAAAGTATCAGTACACAAAGGTATGATCTAAAGCCCGATGTCTATAATGAATTTGATGAACAAAGATTTTCCCATAATGATATTCTCAAATGCATTGTTTCAGAATCACATTTTTCTCTTTATCCTGATGTTTTTAGTGATGATAATTTTTCCCCTCTCAATATTAAAGATATCTCAAAAAGCACATAGGATTATTCAAATAAGTCATCATTAGGTTTTCAAGATAAAAAGACAGCTATAGAACAACCTTTGATCATTTTCAAACAAGAACCACTTGACCTTCCTTGTCTGAAAATATATGACGAAAAAGAGAAATCTAGGGAAACATGTAAAATCATTTATGGTGGTTACTTTGACAACAATGATGTTATTGATTTATCTCAAGTAACCCATCAAGACTCAGATAATGAGAGATATTCTAATCTGGAAATCATATCATTCAATCCTCATTTCAAAGCAAAAGATCATTTGCCTGATTTTACTATCCAAGACAATATCCCGATCTATGATTCATATCATGAAGAACCCCCCATGCCTGTTCACAATCATAATTTGTCTTCTGATTCACAAGACGGAATTCGAAATTGCTTGGATCCCATAATTCTGGCCAGTTCTTGTGAATGACAAAATATTCCAAGCCAATCCCAGTTGTGCTGTAACATTATTTGTACAGATAATCATTTCTTTCTTTCTCACTTGCACTCATTTTTACAAAATCGGATTGTGTTTTAAATTTTCAGACTTTTGATAGATTACTTTGGTATGTTAAGCACCTTATCAAAGAACATTCGAAAGACCTGCTACCATCTTGCAAAGCAAAACTGTGTCAAGGAAGTACAGAACTTCCTCTATTACAAGATCATCAATCCATAACAGAAATTCATCCTCATTTTTATGATCCAATAGGTATCCAGTTGGAAAGAAGTTTTCATGAGAAAGAAATTTCAGAGATAATTCCAACTGAAGTTATACATTCTTATTCCACATCCAACATTAACAGTCCAAGAAAAGTTTTGTTCTTAACACTGATGTTGGAAAGTTACATACGTGTAGGAATAAAAATGAAAAGATGGCTCCACTGGAAATATCATTTCACCTAGTTAAATTTTTGTATATAGTTAGAGTAGGAGTAGGAGTAATTTAGCTAGGTTATTAGGTTTACTTTTAATAATTGGTAGGAAAAATAAGAGAAGAGATTATCCCTATTTCGTACATAACCCTAGGGAATATCTACCTCTCATTTCGTTAAATAGTTTTTTTTCCATAATAAAATTTGCTTTGGTTAACAGCATTTGACATTTACTAAAGACACCTTTTCTCTGTCAAGATTTTGAACTTCTGCTTCTATAAATAGAAAATCTTTTTGGAAACTTGATCTTTATTATCAATAGAACTTTAACCCAGATATGATACTAGTTTCAACTCCAAAAAATTTGAAGAAAGCAATCTTAGTGAATGAATTGTTTTATGACAGTACAATGAAAGGCATCAATAACAAAATAAGGATTCCCTGTGGAAACAGCCATTTCCAAAGAAGCTCTATTATTGTCGTCTAGAACTTTCTTAAGGAAAAATTGACTTCCTCCTTGCTAAAGGAAATCACAACATTCAGAGAAACAATCCGAGAAAACACTATATCTCAAAGAATAAGAGGTCTCATCACGAGCCGGCTTATCATGATCACAGATATTATAACTTGCTGACTTTGCCAATACTGTCCACCAAAACAGGGCAACGACGCAAGATTGTTGCAATCAAAAGACAAGGGGTCTCATCACGAGTTAGCTTGTTCAGCAAAGTGTAAATCAAGTGAATGGATGTGTCATAATTTGGCCACCAAACCAAGACATTGTTCTTTAGAGAATGAAAAAGAAAAAAGTGTCAAAATGGGTTTTTCTCTGAAAGGTTGTAAATAACCTTAAGCAGGATAAAGGATCATTACTGGGTAATAGGTAACCCTGTTGAGGCTATGGACGCCTGCTGGCAGCAGAGGCTCTACCTACGACAAAGGAGCATATTTAAAAAGACTGCTACACAGGGAAAACTTTATTTTAATTTTTATTACAAGACCAAGTAATGGCTGATGTAAATGCAAGGACAAGCTAAGGATACAAGTAATTAAAATAGAAAGGGGTTGAAACAAAATGTCATTGACAGTTTGAAGTATAATATGTTTTATCTTTTTATAATAAAGTTTAAAGTTTCCTAAGAAAATTTTGTTTTCAGAAGTTTGAAAAACGTCAATAGAAGATCAGAGATAACTGGTTCTCCCAAGTGAATCGCCAATTGTTGTGGCCAATAACAACCCTCCCTTGTTCATTTAAGTGTTGTCCAAAATACTAAATGAATGGGGACCCTTAGTTAATTTTTTAAGAAAAACGCAAGTTTTTCCTTTTTTCAAAATAAGGTTACCATCGTAAGCTTAGAAAGGTCTTTTGAATATTTTTTAACCTAAGTCTACGATAAGGGAAATATCTTTAAAACCGCTTTGCAAAAAAGATAGGAAATGCCTCCATTTCTCTATAATATCAGTATGCGCAAGACCCTCGTGTTAAGCATAACATCACATCGCAATGAAGTAATACTCATAAGGAAAAACTTCAAGATTTACAGATCTGCGATAACACCGATCGCAAGATCGCATATCGCAGAAATGAACTGGCAAGATTTGGCAAACATTAAACTTCTGCGACCTATGATGTTGCGATCACTGCAATGGTGCAATCTGTGATTTTGCGATTTGCGATGGCACGATTTGTGATGGCGCAATCTTCGATGTTACGTAAGCAAATCATAAAACACTTAATCACGAATCCTTCGGGCACGCCATTCAAAGAAAATCCACTTACCATAATCTGACTCAAGATCATGCGCTTTTAATGATAGTAAATGAATTAGTGGTCAGTTAATAAATAAAATGCAGATGCCTGCTTTTGTAAAGAATTACTTCACGTAAAGTGGCATATTTGATATATCTGTTGCATTTAAAACTCTCCCATCACCTTTCTTAATCAGTCATTTCCACTTCACTCGTAATCTGCAGGAACGAAGAGCTAAGACGATTCAAAGCCAAACGCAGGAAGAAATGGGAAAGAAAAATAAAGGTCAAGGCTCTGAGGTGAAGGAAAAGACGAAGGAGATGGCGCCTTTGTATACAGACACACCCTGTAACAAAGACACAGGGATATCAACATGGGAAAGCATGTACAGGCTGCTTGAAGAAGAAAATCCTAGAATAATGAAGGTTGCTATTGTCACGGGCTCACAACGCTCTTCTGAGGCGTCCTTAGAGGAGCTAGCATGTTCATTTCTTCACCGAATAGCAGCAAGGCCCAAAATTCTACCATAAACGGATATGATCAAGTGGATACTTGACAATGCAGAGATGAAAAACAGACAATTCAAGGTTCAAGGACATGGGCTCATAAGATCATTCGCCGCGCAAGATTTAAAGCTTATGTATCATCTTCCTGAACCGCAGGCGACTTACAATGCACAATTCGTTAAGAAATTTGCGGCAGATAACCCAAACCTAGCGGAGACCACCAAAGATTGGTCCAGAAAAGAGGAGCCACTCAAAAAGGAAAAAAACGGTATGTACAGCACTGGTTCCCTCACCTCTCCGTATTGTTTTGCTGCGGCCATGCTTTGCATATTATTTGGGATGCCGGATATCAATAAATTTTCGTTTGAATGGCTACCATTAATAGATGCTGCCACAAATGCCGATATTATGGATTGGGCCAAGATCTTTTCTGATAATCTATACACGACTGTTATGAATTACCGGTCTAAAAGATCCTTGTCTCAAAGGATCTATCCTCCTTTTTATCTGTCCGCATATGTTATGGATTCTATTTGTTATGTGTCTAAATTCCCCACTATGGGTTGGAAATGGACTACCCAGGACCCATTACCTATCCATGTTTATCATAAGATGTTATGGGATTCCCAGTTTGTCCCACACTTCTACCAGATTTGTCACGGGCTTATCTTACCCTTGTATAGAATGATGTATGATGAAGACCCCCCGAGGTGCTCACCTGAGGCACAGATAGACATCATCCCCATCGCAAGATGGTTCGGGGAAGAATGGTTCACCTATATTAGAGTGTTTGGAAGCACTCTACCTCCACATGTCCTACCTCTATATATCCCCGATAAACTTTTGGCTCGGGAAATTGCCTAAAGACCTAAAAGACAAGAAGAAGGCCATATGGCCTCAGTTTCCTGTAGCTTGTGGGGCCTTCTCATTGTTCAATGTAGGACACGCTTTCACCGAAGTGGAGAAAATGACATGTCTACAATTATTTAAATTCCCAGCAAGGCCATTTGACCAAAATAATGTTGCCCAAGATTTCACAACGAACGTCAAAATAAAAGTATTCGTTGGAAAGAAAGATTTGTTTGATGATTTGTTTCAGAGTAGAAGCTCACTCCAGGAAATCTTGCGGGAAGCTCGGTCGAAGTTGTCTCCAGATGAACTCCAAAGATTCATGTTATACAAGGAAAGAAGGCTGGCCAGTGTTCCTCTAGAGAAGCTGCAACTGCCTGCCAGAGAACCAACTCCAACGTCAGCCTCAGTGGAAACTCTAGCACTTCCAGATCCAAATCTAACACCACCCAAGGAGTACCTGAACATTCTAAAAAGTCTGGAAGCGACCAAGAAAAAAGTGAAGAAACAGCTAAAGATACAGCCCAGTCAAGTGCAATGTCGTGACAGCAAGTTATCACCTCCCCACCAAGAGATGTCCCCCCTCCCGTCATTAAAGCGCCACTCGTCACAACAGAACTAGACAAAGAATGGGAAACCTTCAACGAACTGATCAGTCTTGAAGGGAAAGCCCCAAGAACACCTGTGAACAATACACAGGTAACACAAGAAGTGGTTTCAACCATAGTCAGCAGTGTCACAGAAACGAAGCACAATCATATCGCTCCACCTTTTGAGCTTCTACTTAATGTAGAAGAAATTCCCCCACTGGATGTATTCTATAGTCCCCAACATAAAGCAGTTGTAAGGAGACAAAGGAAGAAAAGAAAACTAGAAAATACACTGTCACAAGATGCTGAACATTTGGACGTCTTATGGAAAGACCCGAACAATAACCCAACTGAAAATCTCACTAAGTTGTCTCAGATCGCAGGAGCATATGCTTATGCAACTATTGACAAGGCATCAGAAGTTCAGCAACTATTGAAAGAACAAGAAGATCAAATACAACTACTACAACGATAGTTACAACAAGCCAATGCTAATATTTAGGCTTCCAAACAACTCGAGAAGTTGCAGGAAGACTTTCAGCAGATGCAGATAAGCTATCAAAGAAGTCTAGACGAAAAAGGAAAGCAATTGCAAACTTTACAAGAAATGCATAAAGACGAGCCTAAGCTTGCAGAATTTATTTCAGAATCTATTGACTTAAATGAGCAACTTCTGCAGCAACACGAAGAGTAGGGACGTAAGATATCACAATGGAGTCACTATTGCGAGCTGAGCGAGAAAATCACCAATCAAGTGGCGGACTTGCGAAGTGACTATGATCAGAGTGACAGACGAGTGACGGAATACTTAGCTTGGCAGGATGAAGAGGAAGGGAAAAGAGAAAATGCACCCAGAATAAACGAGAATCATAAAAAATTGCTCTTTAATAAATGGGACGATCAAATCAGGCAGGCAGAACAAGCAGCGGAGACAGCGGCCACGCAAGAAAACATTCTTATCGACTGTGTAAATAAGAATTTACACAGGGCCAACTTAATCAAAGAGACCACCCCGGGGCACCTACCAAATAAACTACGACTGGAAGCAGAATGGAAGCAGAAGGCATAGGAAAAGGGAAAAGTGATCCAGCCACTGAACAGATAAATTGGGAATGTTACTGGGCATACTTGGACAAGCCACATAGTCAATGGATGACTACAAAATGCATCATAAACGCAACCGAAAAAGTAGTGCCAACTCTCATAGATTCTGTTTTCGCAGCCCAGCTCAGCACAGAAGTCAGCCAGCCGACTCCTCTCAAACCCATGATGAACACTTGCAGCTTTAAAGACCAAGTTCAAAAGTAGCCTTATTTTAGAAATTTGTTTTTTCTTTTATTTAAATTAGAAAAAGGACGGTCATTTGAAAACCGCATCCTAAATTTCGTAAAGACACTATTATTAGAATTAGGAAGTAGTATTTTAACCCTTCTCATGCATTTAGAGAAGGGTCCAGAAATTTGTCAAAAACTTGTCCTCGGAACATGCACTTCTGCACCCTCAGAGGAGGTTTTGATGAATGGATGGATCAAGATTTATTAATGTTTGCATTTGATGTCTGCTACTGATGTTGCACTTTTGTACTCTTAGTAGATGTTAGAACAAGTAGAGATAAATCGTTTTTTGCTTGAAGTTTATAGTAGGAAATTAGTCATAAATGTAATTTATCTCTTGGCCATTTCTGCTTATATTCTTAAAGTGATATACAGTTTTCAGTTGTTTATATGTTATTGCATGAATGCATGAGTTACCATTTGGCACTTCTGTACGGTGGAGTCATTTATTTATGTCTAATATATGAATAACTTATTATGCGATATGTTGTTCACCACTGTTTTGCCTAACTTCTTATGCAAAGTGGTTTAACTTAATTGATTTCTATTCTTATAATAGTTGAATGATCTTTATTAACAGTTATTGTTTGAAATCTATTTAGATCGCATAATAGAGGAAATACACCCCGGGTTAGCGTAGATTAGATGTGTTGTTTCTCATTAGATTACAATAGTATAGAGTTAGTTTAAAAGTTTGAATTAAATTAGCTTTAAGTATTCTTAGATCAGCAACATCCAACTCTGCACACACACACATACACCCTTAGATTGGGAAACTGGTCCCATTATCCCCAGTCGGACCCGCTATACCAAACGGATAAGGAGCTGCCAACCAAGGTCCGGACCCGGTGGGTATCCCCCTTGTTTTCGACCCGATTTTCGGGGCTTCAACATATTTGGCACTAGAAGGAGGGCCTGAACTATGAATGGCACCTAAATCAAAATCTAAATACCATTCTGAGAGTAAATCACCCTCATCAGCTCCCCCGACTTCCCCAGTACGTTTAAATCCAGAGTCAGAAGTCGGTCGAATATTAACCGCTGCTACATACCCTAATATTTCAGACCAATTTACCATTGAACCCCCTGAAGTTCAAACTCTGATTCACAAACTCCAGGGATTTTCTATTTTTACACTGGGGTCTGATAAATCTCAAAGTAGCGTGACTTCGCAGTACAATCCTGCTCATGCCCTGACCAGGTTAAAGAGCGAAAAATTTGACATCCAGCCAACTGAATTCCCTCTTCCCACCAGGAAAAGAGCAAGGAAAACATCACTGCAGTCTGACAGTGAGACTCTTTCATCTACATCATCCATCTCAACTCCCTCACCGCGAAGTCAACAACCCACATCTTCATTCCAAACCACTCATCCACCTTCCACAATCCCTCTTCCTCAATCATCTAAGCTCATAATATCTTCATCTTCCCATCCTCAAGGATCACCCTCTGCACTTTCAATTACTAGCAGCTCAACAATGGCCCAGTCTCCATGGAACAACCCTGGAGCAGTTTTAATGCCTCCACCCCTGAGCCAAATACCGGCCCATCCTGAGAAATGGCTACCCAAATTCAATCCAGAAGCAGGCATGCTAGCTGAAGAGCACATTAACAATTTCATGCTTTCTGTCAATCTCAACGGGGTTACCAACGAGGATGATGTTGTCCGGCTTTTTCCCTATACAATGCAAGGAACAGCCGGGTCATGGTACTTTTCATTACCCTCTGGGTCTATCACAAGTTGGGACATCTTTCAAAACCAATTCCTCACCAAGTTTGGTGATGACAGATCAACGGCAACGTTAATCAGTGACTTATCCAATCTTAAAGCCGAGGCTAGAGAACCCATCAAAGATTTCAATTTACGGTTCAATAAAATCCTCAACAAAATCCCCACTGCTTCCCAACCTAGCGAAGAAGTACGATGTGAATGGTATATTACTGCCTTACCATCAAACTTAGCAGTCTTCGTTGATAGGGTGAATAAAACAACTTTAATTGAAAACCTGACAGAGGTGATAGCAGTAGAGAAATGCGTAATAGCCCTGGAAAAGAGATCTGCGATAGAGGAATGCAAATCTAAAAAGGTCACCTTCAAGGAAGACCCCGAGAAGAAACAGACGAAAGATCCGTTCGATTTGGAAGGATTGCAAAAAGTATTAAAAACCATGTCCAATGAGATGATTGACATAAAAAAACAAGTGGCAGAAACTTCTTCAAAAAAGCTCTACAGAGCTTTTAAAAGAGGCCCTTCAATGGATGCGAAACCGCCCAACGCTATCTCAAATGTCGAATCTGAAGAAGAGGAAGAAGAAGAGAGTACCACTGAAGGACAAACCGATGATGAAGAAGTTGTGGAACTACAAGGAATGTGGGATTTTTTCCTCCCACAAGAAGAAGATCAAGAAGCATTTCCGGTTAGCACACGAAGCAAAAATCAACTTGATCCTCCCCAAACCACCCCTAAGCAGAAGGGCACAAGCCCTGCAGCAAAAGAAAAAGTCGCAACAAAGAAAACGACCACTAAAGCGACTCAATCTAGTCCAGTCCAACCAGATCAAACACCTCCATCAAGAACACTAATAGTGTCAGATGAAATGGACTACAATATTATTGATGACATGAAAAAGACTAGGGCTAATATCACTCTTTATGAATTGAGCAAATTGAAACATCAACAGAAGATAATGATGAAAGAATTACATGCCGTACCTACTACATCTTTGCCTACAGCTATAGCTTCCCACAACATGGGAGGACCTCCAACCAACACGACCAATAAGATTGATCCAAATGACATCGCGTTGATTGGAGGGAGATCAAGATCTCACACTCCTCCTTTTCTTCTCACTTATGAAATTTTCAATAAAAATGTGCACAACTGTTTGGTAGATTCTGGGGCTTCAACGAATATTTTACCCAGATCAATATGTGCCAAGTTGAATGTTCAACCACAAAAATCCGCAGTGTGCATAGTTCAGCTTGATCGATCTCAAGTCGAAGTCATTGGTGAACTTAATCAAGTCACCATAAGATTGTCGTCTAACCCTAAGGTATGTCAGGTCATCGACATTCTAGTAGCTGATATCCCAGAATTCTATGGCTTAATCCTTAGCAAGGATTGGTCCGAAAAACTCCATGCATACTTCTCAATCGACTGGTCGCACATGTGGTTACCCTACAACGGTAAACCAAATCAAATAAAGGTTGAACGAGAGTTACACCAGAAGTACATAGTAACAGAATTAGAGGGGGAAAATGAAGCAATAGCATATAACAGTAGCATCATAGGCAATTACTCGGTAGATTCTTTCCTCGGAAATTTCAATGCTCATACATCACCTTACTTAGAAAATTCAGTTTTGTCCCAAATCAAATTTTTTTCCCAAACTGATAATTCAAAGTGTGTTAATTTTGTAGAAGAACCCATAAATACATTTTTGTTTTGGAAATTGTATTTTGATGGCTCTAAATCTAACAAAGGAGCAGGAGCAGAATGCGTTCTGATTAGTCCAGAAGGGAACAAGACAATGCTTACGTGCAGGCTTGAATTCGATTTCACAAACAATACAGCGGAATATGAGGCCTTGGTGCAAGGCCTATACAAAGCAATCAGGTTGAACGTCAAGTATCTTCAAGTCTTTGGAGACTCTGAGATTGTCGTCAAATAGGTACGTAACACCATACATTGCTTATCAAGTCATTTGAAACACTATCAATCTCTAGTACAGGATCTGACTGAGAATTTCATAGCATTCAATATTTCATCAATCCCAAGAATTCAAAATGGAAGCACAGACCTTTTAGCCATCGTAGCCTCTAGACTCATTCCCTCCGAAGATTTTAGTCCAGATAGATTCTCGATAGAATTAATCTTTAGACCGTCCATCCTTGACAACATTAGAAACTAGAGAGTATTCAATGACAATCCTGATATTGTAAATTTCCTCACCTCTGAAGGATCCTACTCCAATCAAATAATTGACGAAGACCACCACGATCGACAAATACAACAAAGTAGCACTGATAATGATATACCTAAATCGGTGGTTAAGTTGGAAGACTTATATGATTTGACAAGTCGGTTTAAAAGGTCTACTAATTCTAAGCTCTACAGTTCAACTCTGAACTACGAATTGGAAAACCTGGGAACCGATGATAAACCAAAAAACGTTAATCTAGGCCACGACCTAGCCCCTGAAGAAAAACTAGCATATATTCGTCTTTTGAGACAATACAAAAATGTTTTCGCCTGGAATTACGATGAGCTGAAGACATACGACACTTCCATTACTCAACATACTATCCCTATGATTGACAATGAAAAACCTGTCCAACAGAAACTCAGAAAAATCCACCCCAATTTAGAAAACCAAATAAAGGCTGAGCTGAATAAGTTATTAAAAGCCAGAATAATTTTCCCCGTCAGAAATTCCAAATGGGTCTCCAATATGGTACCTGTTAGAAAGAAAAGCGAAGATATTAGAATATGCATCGATTTTTGGAATCTCAACAAAGCCTGTCAAAAAGACAATTTGCCCCTCCCACCTATGGAGCAGATATTGCAGGCAGTAGCAGGCTTAGAACTAATGTCTTTCTTGGATGGATTTTCAAGATACAATCAAGTGCTGGTACATCCCGACGATCAGTTAAAAACCACGTTCCGAACTAAATGGGGCACATACGCATATCAAAAGATGCCATTTGGTTTGATCAATGCCGACGCTACATTTCAGAGAGCTATGGACATCACATTCAAGGGTTTAGTCAATAAATTTGTAGCGATTTATTTGGATGATATAACAGTGTACTCCAAGAAGCGAAGCGACCATCTCAAAGACTTGAAACAAATCTTTCAACGATGTTTAAGGTATGGGATTTCATTTAACCCAAAGAAATCTTTTTTCGCATTAAGTGAAGGAAAACTTCTAGGATTCATAGT
>APFE030126379.1:2357-42201 GCA_000404065.3 Pinus taeda
ACAAGTCAACAATGGAAGTCCTAATTCCAGCAGCATTTACCCTTTAGAATGTTCAGCTTTTTTCAACCTCCCCTCCTCTGGCCCAAGGCCTGTATTTATAGTTTTCTAGAGGAAGTTATTCAGTTCCAACATCAATGGGATACTCCCTCTTTTGGATGGGGTAGCTCCTCTCTTGAGGGGATAAGTTCCTCTATCATAGGGGTGCATGAACCATCTGGAGGCGCTCAATACACGTCAAACACTCTTCTAGAAGGCTCTAGAAGTGACCACAAGTAACTTTTTAGAGATGAAACTCGCGCCTTTTCACCTTTACAGGGGTACGCATCCAACCTTTAGCTTACAGAGCGTACAAGTACGCAGGTACAATGAGCTTGGGATGCGTACACGCAGGCAAGGTAGAGAGAACCTGCGTACCCAGAGATAAACATGTTTTTTTAGTGACTTTCTCTCTTTCTAGTGTTTGACATGAAGAGCAGAGGTATTAGGCTTGACAAGGAGGATAATATGACTATTGATGGAGCCATATTAACTACAGATAGTCATGGTGGTGACAAATTTCAGTGTAACAAGAAATTTTATACATTTATACGGGGACTTGGCTTCACTAGAATAAAACTAGATCTCTGTGTGTATTTTAAATTAATTGGTGACGATGTTATTTATTTGGTCTTGTATGTGGATGATATGTTGCTAGTTGGAAATGAAAATCAAATTATCTAGGATTTGAAGACCCAATTGTCCTCCAAATTCAACATGAGATATCTTGGTGCTGCAAACTATATCTTGGGCATGGAAATTAAAAGAGATTGGGAAAAGAGGAATCTCTGGTTAAACCAGAGGAAGTATGTCAAGACAATACTGCAGAGGTTTAATATGCAAGATAGTAAATCGGTGAAGGTTCCTATTCTTGTAGGTGTGAGGTTATCCGCTGAACAATGTCTGAAGACACAAGAAGAGGAAGAGGACATGTCCCGTGTTCCATATGCAGGTGCAGTCGATAGCCTGATGTATGCAATGGTCTGTACTAGACTAGAAATTGCACATGTCGTGGGAGTATTGAGGAGGTTTATGTCAAAACCGTCAAAGGAGCACCAGACAACAGTGAAGCGGGTTTTCAGGTATTTGCGTGGCACTAGTGATTATGGTTTGTGCTACCAAGGAAGATTAGGATTGGACAGAATGTTGGATATTCATGGCTTTGTTGTTGCATACTAGGCTAGAGATCTGGATGAGAGAAGATATACAAGTTGGTATGTGTTTAAATTATTTGGAGGTGTAGTGAGTTGGATGAGTAAGAAACAATCTGTAGTGGCACTATCAACTACAGAGGTAGAATACATGGCATCCACTCATGCAAGCAAGGAAGCAGTTTGGTTGTAGAGATTGTGTTCAAGTACGGGGTTAGTACAGGGAGCTATAAAATAGACTTTAACAGACCAAGGATGCAATTCTTTTGGCAAAGACCCACTATATCATTCAAAGAGCAAAGCACATTGATGTTTCACTATCACTTTTGTGAGGGAATATGATAGAACGACAATAACTGTTGCTAGTAAAGGGAAATTTGAAGATCTGTAGATGCATGGTGACAAAATTTGTGAGCTCTTTGAAATTTCTCTTTGATGTTTAGAAGGAAAGATGGGTCTTCAGGGCTAGAAACATGGACTAAGCCTTTGTGGACCTCCGTGGAAAGAAAACACAAGTGGGAGAATGTTGGGTGTGTTATTATTCTTCCACAATATCCAATGTAGTTAACAGGGGGTTAGAGGGGGTTGGAGCCCGCCTTCATTGTGCCGATTGTTACGAGGGGGGGGGTAGGTCATAGGGGGTTTGAGGTTTTGTCTGTAACCCCACTTTAAAAATTTTGGTTTTCGAGCCTATGTTAGGTTGGGCAGACCCATCTATGGTTTTCGGCCCATGGTATTGGATGCTTTGGCATGTATAAATATGTGTTATAACATTGAAAGGAACATAATGAAAAATCAAGCTAGTAGTCCCAGCTTTGGGATCCAGGGGAAAATATTTGTGTATATGTGTTTTATGTGTTATGCTCTCACATTGTTTATTTTATGTGTTTTAGAATTCATATGTAGGTAATTTTTGTACGGGGTTAAAACCTACAAGGAAGAACTATGAGGAACAACATTTTAGACCGACTTCTATTTGGAAGAAGATTTATCAGGGGTCAGGGATATTGAACCAATAACTCCATTGAAAGGAGGTACAACTTGTGACTTTGATGCCACAAGATTGAATGATGGCCGCGGAGCATCGGGTAATAACTCGTACAAAGTGCCAGACTGAGAGTAAACTAGATCTAAGTACTGGGCATGAGCAATGTATTTCTCTTCAGTAACGCATACATCCATAGCTATATCACAAGAAATTGGGTCCACGAATGATTTAGTGAACCATTCATTGAGTAACTGATCAGCAATCTCAAATTTGATTAGGCGACATCTACATCTCCATTCATCGATGTGATCAGAGATGTGTGTCACAGTATCTTTCTTAAGTGATGTGAGCAAATAGGTGCCAGTTTCATAGGAAACTGGCAACTGAAAATGTGTGAGGAAATCCTTGGCTAAAGAGTTAAAGTCATGCTAAGTACTTCAAGGGAGCTTGATGTACCACTTGATTGTAGCGCCTGTAAGGGTTCTTTGGAAAAGACAGAGACAAATGAAATCATCAATGTATGAGTTTGATGAGCACTAGAGGTGATATGTCATCATGTTGGCTTGAGGATCTTCTTTTTCTTTGCCATCGAACTTTGAAAAATTGCTTAGTATCTTGGAAGGCACCGAAGGCCAGTGTGGTGAATGAAGGACTGGATCATTTGTAAGGTGAGATACATTTGGCAACTCAAGTGTGGACAAGAATGGAAATTGGATGTTAAAAGGCATAAGGGGTTGGTAAGCGGGTCCGAACGGGGGAGCCCATCCCTGTGGGTAAGGGATTTGACCACACAGTGGGGGATTATGGCCATATGGCATCTGCTGCTACCCCCATTGCGGGTTACCTTGACCATAGGGAGGATTTTGACCTTGAATACCTTGGAATTGTTCAGCCATAGGTTGTTGATAAGTAATGTATAGGTTAAAAGGATGATGAGCTTGTTGACCTTGGACATATGGATATTGGACTTGTCCCTGAACATACGGGTCATGAACCTGTTGTCCCTGAACGAGAGGATTTTGGACCTAATTTCCTTGGGCATAAGGTTGATACACTTGTTGCCCTTGGACATAGGGATAATGTACCTACTACCCTTGACCAAAAGGAATTTTAACCCGTTAACCTAGGGCATTAGGGTTGTGTACCTGATGCCTTTGGCCAGAAGGATTCTGAACCTGTTGACCCAAGACATTAGGATTTTGGGCCTGCTGTTGGCTTAGTGGGGCTTGACACAGGTTCAAAGGTGATTTAGCCAAGCAAATCCTGATACTGCTAGCCCTTTCGGCAGCAGTCCATGGAGCATGGAGTAAGATCTCACCTGACGTAGTATGGGAGGGTGCTAGAACAAGGTTTCCACACCCTAGGGATGTCTGATATGTTGGGATTGGTACACGGTCCAACCTTCATGCTCACTGTGTTACATGCACCAGTGGGTACATCGTGGCCTGCGATGCTGTCTTCACACAGTCCTATTCGCAACACGATCCTTGTTATTTACCCAAGTCTTTCCTAATTATGTACTTTTAGCTGATTACTTAGATTATTTTCATATATAAGTATTCTAAACCATACAAGCATTTACTCAACTGCGCAGTAAATATACAGAGTAAAAGTAATGCATAACAACAAAATAATGATTCAAGACTAGATGCACATAATTAGGATAAACTTCTCTTTATTAGCTTTTTGTCCTGATTATAGACTCGACTCCACCTTGTGCACTTAGCTGCAAGGGTCCGTGCACTTAGCTGCGGACTCTACTAGGCCTCTGCACACTCAGCTGCAGATCCTCTTCCTACCACTACAACCCAAAACACATAGAATCTTACTCTAAGCTCACCCCATTCCATCGCTACTTCCTCTATCATCAACTATCTTTACAACTTAGAGCCTCACTCTATTTATACAATCCCATGGTACGTGGACCATGGGTAGGCCAACATGAATTTACATTACATTACATTACATTAAATTACTTTAGGGTGGACAAACCTATGACTTAAGCTCTACTTCGCGCTTCGTGCTCGTAATTCGTGGAGTCTTTCAAAACCTTTGACCAAAACATAGGCTTTGAGCCCCAAAACTTGCTATGGGGGAATTCCATGCCCAATAGTCCCCCAACATAATCATCGTGACTTTTCCCAAGTCACTCTACTGGTGCAGCAATCTTGGTACATAGCCCTTCCAATCGATCCTGCGCTGCATGGAGGTCCATAATGCACTATTCTATAGTCTGCTGGATTTGATCCACTCTTTCAGCTGAAGTCTCACTGTTAGGGGCAAATCCTTGTCTTAAGGCATGCATCGCCTTCATCTGTATGAGATTTTCTTGAATGTCTACAGTGATGAGGAAGGCCTTATCAATCCAAGACTACATGCGTGCTTTAAGGACTGCCTCTTTCTGCTGCACAGTATCCACCTGTTCCTTCAATTCCTTTGCCTGTTGTAGCTTCACAAGTCATTGGGTTAGGATAACTATCTGCACCATTTTGTGCACACTATCATACTGCACTTGAAGCTCTCGCACCTCTATTTCCAAGTGCTGTATATTGGGGTCCTCTTGTAACAAAGTGAGGACCGCAAAGGATTCTTCCAACATAGTAGTGCAGTTCTGCATTGCCTGTCTTATTTCCTCCAGCCCTTTTTTAATAGTTTCAATGCACTGTTCCCTAAATTTTCGGGGTGCAGAGGGCTGCGCTTTTAATCGTAGCTCGATAATCTGAAGGTTGAGGTCCATCTGTACCCTCATTGCTTCCTCCTTTACCTCGTGAAATCCACTGGCTAATTTATGGATTTGCACTCCAAATGGTAGGTCTGTCGTGATTTCTAGCTCTGGAACACGGTGACATGCTTCCTCTACCATTTGCTCCAGCTATTGATTCTACGCAATCACTTCATCGTGCTGTAGACTAAGCTACTCAATGTTGATTCTCTGTTCACTGAGCATTTGTACTGCGCATCCTTCCTTAGCATAGAGTTCTGCTGTCACTCTATTCTGCAGTTGATATGATGTATCCCATGGAAGGGAAGCCAAGTTTAGGCCAAGTCCCTTGATCCTGCCCATCACGGCTCTGTCCTCCTCGCTTTCCGTTGTTAGCACTCCTTTCGGCAGCACTATGGTGTTGGCCATTTTTTCGCGCAGTAGCTGCTCTGTTGCTGATGTACTTGTGGCACTGTAGGCGGCTAATGTTCCTTCCTGTGGGGCCTGCACCTTTAGTTCATGCAGCTGTGACCTTAGGCCCCCCAACACATTCTGTTGCTCCGTCATAGCTTCTTGGAGTGCTTCCCTAGTGACTTCACGAACTATGTTGTTGATGTCATAGAGGTCACCCTTTGTCAATGTAATTGGCTCGATGCCCAGTTTGGAAGCCTTGGCCTTCTTTCGTGGACCTGACCACTCCGTGAAGTGCAGCCATTTCAGTTGGGTGGATGCTGTGCTCGGGCCTGTGCCTTCTATTGTATCTGGTCACTGTCTTGTAAACACTTTCTGGCCCCTTTCCTCCTGCATTGTGGTGGCCCTTGTTGCTTGTGTTGCTGCTACTCTTTCAATGGCCTTTGCCTATTTTGTGTCTGCCTTTGCTGCTTCGCGGGCGACCCTTACCTCCACAGCCGTTTTCTCATTGCACCTCTGCCAGGTCAACTTTGTCACACGTAATTTGGTTTCATCCTTCTGCTTCTATGCTACATTTATATCCCTTTCTACTAGATTCGGGGTGCGCCACTCGGGAGGCCATGATTCGAGCACAGAGAAGATGGTGTCGTCAATTGCGATGAAAGGAATCTTGGTCCAGTTCTGCGCCAGATCATTAAATGCCTTGATATACACATTGTGCATATCTGACTTGAAGTCTACAATTCTTTGCAGACTGTTGTACACTGTGGGGGATAGGCACGACCTCCTGTTAATCCACATCTGGACACTTGAGTCCATGAGAACCCAGAAGATCTTAGTTTCGTAGATCCGCGTGGTGTCCTTCGTAGCCTAGAGTGATGCATATTTTGTAGCCTCTGGCAAGTCCTGTTCAATATGAGGGAACTGACTGTCCTTCGACAGTTCCCCTGTCACCAATAAAATAGACGAGAGCAACCACGCGTAGTGGAAGGTCTTGCCCTGATCTTGAGCTTCCTTGTAGTTGGCTAGGAATTCTTCATAGAGGAACTTGGCCCAGTTGAATTGGACCCCTTCGTGCATTGTTCTGCTAGTGCAACCACTGGCATTGGTACCTCATCTTCGCAGCATTTTCTCATCACCTTCCCAGCTAGCAGTTGGCTGGCTACACACACCCCTTTGTATTTAATGCTACTAATTGCGTAGCCTCTCTTCTTCTTTTCCAATTTGTACTTTTTTTCCATGGCCTCTGTGAGCGCCAAATATCCACTTTTTCTAGCTATCTCTGTGGGGTCCTTTCCCTTACAGGGAAGACAGGAATCCTCTGGATAAGCTCTGTTGTGTTGGGAATAGGATCCTCCAGCCATAAGTACCCATCGTGCACCAGGAAAAGTAGCTGCTTGATGACAAAGATCGTGATAGGTGCACGGTGAAAGTGTAGAATCCATAGTAGGTGGAGTAGTCCAGCCTTCTACACACCGCGCAACCATTTCTACGGCTCTAGCACTCTAACTGACCCCTCCTTGATCCATTTCATGTGGTTCTTAGTCCCTAAATGTGGGAAATTTTCGTTGTCCATGAGGTCCCAGTCCTCAAATTTCATTGTGGGCATGCGGCCCAGGGCCGAGCCCTCAAACAGAATTCCATCTGGGAGAAGCGGGGTTTGGAGTGTGCTCTTAGTGAAATCCAAATCCTTGGGTACCTTAGCTTTCCCTTTCTGTAGAGGAACATACTCGGGAAGTTTTGCTGCAGCACACACCGGCTAGATGTCTTCTTCCATTTCTTCATCCACCTCTATCTCATCTACGAGAGCCTAGAGGTCCTCCTCCTCATCATCTATCTCAATGTTGATAACCTTGACCTTTTCTTCCATGGAAAGTTTACCAAACCATGGATTTTGCGGTGACATACGGACTGGTCCCACTGCCTGTTTATCCTTCTTGGGCCTCGGCGTTCGAGGTGATTTCGAAATTTCCTTTGCATCCCCCACCTCCACCGTAGGGCTCTCCATGTCTTCCTCAGTGGTACTCTCTACAAATCTGAAACCTCTCCTAGTAGTTTTCATCTTGTTCTAACTATCTGTGGTTGTTCACGAACTTGGGGGCTCAAATACCTCTTAGGGCTCAACACTTTGTGCTCCTCGTAATAGCTCAAATCTCAAATGAACAAGTGTTATCTCATGGCTAGCCTTGTTATTTTTATAGCATCTTTTGAATTTGAATTTGACCATTCCCCCCACTTCTGAGTCATTAATGCATCCTTCGAGGCAGATCATCCCAAATCTAGCTCTTAATTTGTGTCATAATTGCCCACTACTCGCTCCATTTTGTCTTAAATTGGACATCTTGTCATGAATAGTGACACCAACAGTCACATCCCAGCCTACCCATGTGGCAATGCAGAACCCTATGTGTGGGCACGACCCTTGTGACATGTTGATCCTGTGCGCAACCCCCTTATCACACATCTCCCACACAGACTCTTTTATAGTCTCGTGCTCTCTTTAACCTACCTGGAGTGCTGAGACTGTGCTCCATGTAGCTAGTCAGGTGGTCACACCACCTGTGCAAGACTTCACTTCGCCTTCCAGTCTAGACCGCGGGCACTCCTCAATTACCCTTGCAATAGTCAGTGCCATGCGCTCTACCTTATGTAGTGTACCCTCTGGTTACTACGGTTGGTAAGGTGTGTTGCAACCATGGTAGTAGAGTCATAAATTCTTAGCAACAATCTTCTAATATAGTGGTATGGTTGTCCATATCTTGCCTTGTCATGCTTGGCTTATCGACGAGATATGCTTGTGTGATCTCATTTTCTATTTGTTTGATCTCAGTGTCCATCAACATGCTTTTGTTCATTAATCGTACCCGATCTTCTTCGAGTTCATGAAGTCTAAGGTTCCCTTGCCGAATGGCTTCTTGAATCCTTATATGCGTGTCCTCGCATAGCCGTGCGATTCCTTTGTCCTAGTCTTCGCATACTGTCCCAACTGTGGCAGCTATTATGTGTGGATTCCTTTGTTCTGAAATTACAGTTGCGACTCAGTTCTGCATCTTTAGAATCATCTCCAAGCTCAGGTTTTTGCACATGGTCCTATAGGCCCATCGAACGTTGGCACGTGCAGGTCCCAATCAGTTCATCTCATCTAGTGAACCTTGTTCAGTACTCCGTGCACCTTATTGAATGCCTTGTCATGGAGAATTGGTAACACACATCACCCTTCCTGCTGCTATGGTTTGTTTCAATTCTCTAGGCTGGGGGTGGTGTGCACTTGTGCGGACTGTACAACATATGTCTATACCCATTGGGAAAGGTGGGTACACAAGTTGTTCTGCTCCAGCTATTTGGATTTCCTTCAAAGCTGGGGTTTTCCAAAATGTAGGCACATCATCCTTCTACATCTACACCATCTTCAAAAGTTCCTTGATGCATACCCCACCATTGTGTGGCTGTTGTGTGTAGTGCCCACTTCAGTACATCGAACCACTATTGTTCTAGTACTGCACTTTTGAATTCGCTTAGAAATTCATCCACGGCTAACAATCCATCATATGTCGATAGCTCCCTTGCCTCTGTTGTTATGCAATGCAATGACCTGATCATCATGTTGTAGTTCAGTGTTGTTACTTAATGCAGCCGATTTTGCCATCACTCTATCTCTTCATCTGAATCTGAAGTGCAGGAGCTTTCGCTCTCCCACGAAATCCTTCCATCTGTAATTGTATTCACCCAATCCTCTCCTTGTGCAGTTATCTTTTAGATAGAGTCGAGATCATCATCCCTATCATCGTCACACACCGGTCTAGCGATACGACCGATACTACTTCGTGTAGTGACTTTTTCTTGAAGACCATTTTGTGCTTTTTCAAATTTATGACCCCATTCATATCGGTAGCGCAGTCTATTCTGAGTAGTGTAGGATAGGGATTGTTGTCATCGACAATATCTATCACTTCAAAATCTGCCTGCGTGCTCGTGCCTTCAATATCGATTGTCATCCCATGCAATCTTCCCATGGGAAAAATATTATGTTGGTTCTCCATTCGTAACTGAATAGGAGACCATTGTAACGCGGGTCTACCCATGCTTTCCCATGTTTTCTTTGGTAGTACATTTGCATCTGAACCCAGATCTATAATTACCTAATCCATTTCATACTTGCCTATGTGTGCAGTCAACCTCATTTCCCTCCCTGTGAACAATGCATGCTTCCCAATTTTCTGGACCACGCGTAGTTCTCCTCACCCCGCGCACCTAGTGATAAGTTCCTATAGCCCTTTGACTACCTTTTTCTCATGTAGTAGTTTCATACATGTATCCAAAAAGGTAGTGAGGATTGAAGGATCCATCTCAGGTTCTAGTTGATCCTTACTACCTGAAGTGGAGGCCTCCATAGAGCTCTTCTTAGCTTCCATGAATGTCTCCTTTGCATGTTGTAAGTCAAACTTTAGTTCCTTTGTAGGAGCCTTGCGAACCCATGCACTATCTTCTGGTTGCTTCCATTTATCATCTCCCATGGCCATATTGCTCCTGAGCATCATGTTTACATTTAGGTCTTCTTCGCACAGTTTAGACCTCATCATTTGTAAATTATGGGTCGGAGGGGCTTAGAGTACCCCACAATCTTCTGCCTCATGATCAAACTGGTTACATTACAAACATGATATCCTAGTCGGGTTCATAAAATTGTGGGTATAATTCCCTGGCCCTCCGCAATTGTAACAAATTATCTGTCCACGACCCCTTCCTGGTCCCATTCCACATCGACCCTGACAGCACACCCTGAAACCCAATGCATGCCATCCCTGCATTTGGGTAGAGGGCTCGTGTTTCGATTTGCACCCTATAGGTAGGAGTCTGATACATCATTAGTTCATAGATTCCGCAGGTGCATTCGTCATGGCCTACTGAACTACAGAAATTACAAAACAATTGTTGTGACGTTTGTGTATACTTCTGCAACAAATGACAATTATCCATGGTATGTTTTCCTCCTATCTGGCAGATCGTACACCATAATGTAGATGCCACACTCGACCCCGCCTGTGCCTTTGGTATTAATGGAATTGGCCCTACCCCTACCAAGTAGTTCATGAACACTGGATAGTGATCTTTATCATGGCCCTGGCCTTTACATTTTATGCACCATACTTCCTTGTGCGCCTCTGGCTGAGGTGCCCTATGCTGTTTGAAACTCTGCATTTCTAGACATAGATTCTATAGTTGTGCATGAATTTGTTGGACTCCCAATCTAGGGTCTTGTATAGGGTCTCATGTAATCTCATTTCCATTTCCAATGCTTCAGCCCAAGTGGAAAGTTTCTATTGTGATAGAGTCGTCCTTAAGTGTGGTGTTAGAGATGCTACAAACCATGCACGATGATGTGCATTTGTTAATGTCATACTGGCTTCATGGATCATGATCTTCAGCCTTTGGTCTAGATCCCAAGGGGTCCCACCTAGAGCATCGCGATCTCCTTAAACCCGATGATTGGTTGTGTCTCTGATTTTGACCTGCTAAATTCCCTGTTCAGCACGGTCTAGATCTCCGCAATTCCTACGTTCGGGTGGTCATTAGAATGCTTGATATACCATGTTAATGTGTGATCCTGCAGCACGCTCACCAATGTAGCCTTTTTAATATTATCATTCATGATGCCTTGTGCTTCCCATACTGCTCTTACCATGAACCAAAATTGGTCAGAATCTTCATTTCCTACTCCTCTGAACACTGGTAGTTTGATCACACTCGCCATACTGAACTGTGGTGGCGGCAGAGGTGGAGTGGGTGGAGATGGAGGTGAGGAGGGTGAAATGTGTGGTGGTGTGGATGGGGGTGGTAAACGTGGAATTCTCTATCTTATCAAGCTAACCACACTTCTCGGAGAGACTTTCGCAAGCTCCTCCTCGCTTTCCCGTGAGGGTGAAATTAAGGGACTGTTTTCCAATTCCTCACTACTTCCACTTCTGAAGATCTTTTCACTTCTCGTAATCCCAAACATTAATTTATTCACATAACCCACTTTTTACACAATAGCATCTTAATCGAAGTGTTCAAAGATTTAATATACTTACCTCGTTGTCCCTAGAGAAAACGTCACTTTGCCTCACTGTAGCTAATGGTCATGTCTGCTATGAACTCAATGATACATCCTCCTATTATTCGGTCAAGCAAGTGGTCCATAGCTTGCACTATCTTGTCTTATGAGGATTTTGGTCTGCGCACTATTTCCGGAGTCTAGATTATTGGTTTGTCATGCCTACACCCTCCCTGGATGTCTGCTAACTTTGCGATCCACTCATACAGCTCAGACCGAAAAGATGCAAAGAAAATTTCATGGATTTCAATGTACAAGTAGTGATCCAACCATTGTTCAATTTATTTCTTTGTAGGATTCTAGTGGCACGACATCAAACATCCTTTATGCAAATCCTGGTCCTGGCAACAGAACCATTTGTTGGCTTAGTGGGGCCTGACCTAGGTTTAGATGTGATTTAGCCAAGAAAATTTGGGTACTATTGGCCCTTTTGGCAATAGTCCGCGGAGTGCAGACTGAGGTCTCACCTAAAGTAGTATGGGAGGGTGCTAGAACCAAGTTTCCACGCCCTGGGGATCTCTAAGATGTTGGGATTGGTATGTGGTCCAACTTTCATGCTCATTATGCTACGCGCAGCAGTGGGCACCTCACGGCCTGCGATGTTGTCTTCGCACAGTCCTATTCGCAGCGCGATCCTTGTTATTTACCCAAGTCTTTCCTAATTATGCACTGTTAAGTGATTACTTAGATTATTTTCATATATAAGTATTCTGAACCATACAAGCTTTTACTCAACTACGTGTAGTAAATAAAAAGAGTAAAAGTAATGCATAACAACATAATAATGATTCAAGACAAGATGCACAGAATTAGGATAAACTTCTCTTTATTAGCTTTCTGTCTCAATTATAGACTCGACTCTACCCTGCGCACTCAACTACAGGGGTCTGTGCACTCAGTTGCAGACTCCACTAGGCCTCTGTGCACTCAGCTGCAGAGCCTCTTCCTACCATTATGACCCAATACATGTAGAATCCTACTCTAAGCTCACCCTAATCCTTCACTACTTCCTCTATCATCGAATATATTTACAACTTAGAGCCTCACTCTATTTATACAATCCCATGGTTCGCGGACCATAGGTAGGCCAACATGACTTTACATTACATTACATTACTTTAGGGTAGACAAACCTATGAATTAACCTCTACTTCACGCTCTGCGCCCGCAATTTGCGGAGTCTTTCAAAACCTTTGACCAAAACTTGGGCTTTGATCCCCAAAACCTATTGTGGGGGGATTCCATGCCCAACACCTGCTACTGCAGGACTTGACCTTAGCCTCACCCTTGCAAGGGTTGACCCTTTTGATATGTATACAAGGGTTTCTGTTGTTCAGGTTGGTTTTGTTATTCCAAGGGTTGACCTTGAGGTTGAAAAACTTGTCCCTAGGGCTGCAAAGGTTGCCCCTGTGAGGACATGGGTTGGGAGGTGTGCAGAGCATATTGTGTCTGCTACTGCATGGTTTGCTACAACTGTTGCAAGGGTTAACCTTACGGTTGCTACAACTAACCTTGCTACGGGATCATTTGCCCTTGCTATTGCATGGATAGCCCTTGCTTCAATAGAGTTTTCCAGAAAATTTCCAAATTGAATCTGGCCATAACCACCTTGGAAGGTGGATGAGCTAGGATAAATGTACTACCCAGACTGAAGGGTGTAAGTTTGATTAACCATTCCTTGAGAACCATATGGAATGTAAGGATTCTGGTATTGGACCTGAGCCTCACAGGGTTGCTGATACTAGACATTGCTCGATCCAGACGGACCAATGGGATTATGAACCTATTGGTATTGGCCATTGCCTGATCTAGTAGGATCAGTAGGGTTATGAATAATGCCAGAAGAAAAATTCTTCATAGAAAGCATGTGAGCTTGTGAGCCACTCATATTGGTGGCACCTAAAACCATAGAAACATTCAGGTTTTGCCCCCAAGTGATCAGGGGCTCATGTCCCAAGTGTCATAAAATGATCAAAATTGAAAGTGATAAAAATTGGCTCAAACCTAAACTACTAGATAGAGCTCTTCCTCCTAATTCTGGTGCCACAAACGGTTCGAAAAATGGTCGCCGTATGTGAAAGTTACGTCAAAAACAAAATCGCCCAATAACCCTTAAATTTTCAATTTTCAAAAAAACATTAAAAAAAGAATATTCCACAGAATATTCTTGGGAATATTCCATGGAATATTTCTTTGGGCGGGCCAATCAAAAGCCACCACATGGCAAGCCTGGAGGCCGCCACGTGGCTTCGGTGACATCAGCACACATATGGGCGCATTGTAAAATTTTTGTTTGGCATTGGCAAGTTTCAAACCCACAACCTGCCTGCCACAAATCCAACGCCTTACCGTTAGCCCCAAAGGTAGACTTTGTTAGATTGGATGAAAAACGTATTTAAAAAGTTTAAATTTGCATTGGGCGGGAAAAGAAGGGGGCTAGCCCCCATGCCATATGACCAAGCCCTTGGAACCGTGGGCCAAACCTAACCATTGGGCACGAAATCCAAGGTAAACCGCTGAGTGAGTTGTGGTCACATGCACATTTATTAACTGCAATTCAGTTGGCGGATTTTTTGGAGGTGGCGCCAAATTTGGTGGACGCCCCAAATTTGGCGGAGCTAACTGGACACCAACTACAGTTAGCTGGAGTTCTTTTAGGCTAAACTGGAGGGAATCATTAAATGGCCATAACTTTGGCTAGGAAAGGCAGTTTTGGACGATTTTTTTTTTTTTTTTTTTTTTTTTTTGTGTATTTTGGACATTCTAAAGCCATTGGCATAGGGCTTTCAGCCATCATAGGTCATTTGCACAAGTTTTGGAGCCGTGGAAGTTCTAGGAGCCACCAGGGCCCGGTATTGTGAGAACTATATCAAGTTGCAGGTATCCATTGGAGATGAACCAGCAGTCAATCCTGAACGATTCAAGTGTTCTGAATCTGATTTTACAGTCTATTTCACCTGTAGAGAATTATATTCAGCTGTAAATTCATTTTTAGCATTTAATTAAAACGAGGACAGGCCCATTTGGGAGCCTTGAACCCAGCAGACGTAGCCCAGCAGGGGTGAACTGCTTCATCAACTTCTTTTGCATATGTGGTTGATTTATTTTGCAAAACAAATTCATTTTAATGTGTTAAACAATAAAAGGAAATAATTCTTCTATGCTTGAATGGATCATGAAAAACTGAAAATTTCATTTGTTTATTTACTGCAAGACATGGGAATCTTTTAAACATGTTTACTACTAAATTGAATACCTTGCAAACCTTTTTCAAGTAGTTTCAAATTCATATCACCAAGGCAGTGGCATACCTTGGTTATTGACTAGAGAGATGGAAGAACTGACAGAGACATTCTTCGAAATCGTTGGTTGGGACTGACAGGTGACTGGGACTGATGATACAAGGGTGTTCGTAATGGTGGGTTGCACCTGTTGGGAAGTCATGTTCGCAATGAACGAACCTGAAGTAGGCATGGCACCTGATGCCCAAACAAGGTTATGGTAAAGTGATAAGACACTAGGTGTACCTAAACCCAACTCTACGAAAGACACATAGCTAGGTGGAAAACTGGTGGGAATACCCCTTGTATAGGGGAAACCATCACGAGGAAAAGGTTGCCCTTCCTCCTTGAGAGTGTGTGGAGTAGAAACTTCTAACTCTTCTAGAGAAGTGACTAGAGCATCGCCTTCGGGTTCCATATTCGAGAACAAACAATGGCGAATGCCCGAAGAAGTACGAGGGGATAGTTCCAAAGGAACACTCGGCTGGTCATACAAATTGTAAGGACTCTGCGGTGATATCACAACAAGTTCAAATAGAGGATTCAGAGGGTAGATAACTAGTCCAAGTTGACCATCATGGTCGGTGAGTTCTCAGGAGTTTGAATGGGATTGTCCAGAGATTCTAGGCCAAGATCAACGGATGACCCAGTATCCAAAGTAGGCGAAGGATGAGATGACAAAGGTTGAATGCTAAAAGAAATTCCAAGTTGAACTCCTTGGTCCTTGAGTGACTCTGGTAACTCAAGAAACAACTCTTCAAACAATCTTTCATATGAGGGAGAGGAAGAGGAATTGGGTGAACCAGATGGTTCAACCACGATGACCTTGCCTTAGTTAAGAGAAAAATAAACTTCAAGGCTTTAAAATGTTCTTTTAAGGGAAACTCACGGTTTGGTATCAGAAAAGACTAACAGGGTGTTATGGGATCATGGGCATTAAGAGTTTAGAAAGAAAAAAGATGACTCTATCGCTTTTGATTAGAAATGAGCTCGAAAGGACAAGTGCTTGAATGATATTTTAAGTTTAATGAGTCAAAAAGATCAAATGATTGCTCCTGGATGATCTAGGTAAATAAGATTACTAGGCAACAATGAACTGCAGAATACCTCTTGGCAAACTGAGAAGTACGAGCAAGTAATATCCTCGAATGTTGTGTTCAGTGTATCTCATTTTCAAGGTAGCTAACTCACCTTCCTAAGGATAAAGGATTGTAGCCTAGAGGGGACTCCCATTATATACTTGATGGTACAGGGAGAAAAAATCCATACTAGTGCTGTCTAATGCCGAAGCTAACAACAGATACTAGGTTTAAAGATGCTAGAACATGTCTCTAGCCTAGACCTTCTAGATATGATCATTAAATGTCAAATGTGCCTTAGTTTAATTGGATTATTTTTAAAGTTTATCTTGAGTTATGTTTCAGTTTTCAGGTCTTAGTGTTGCAACTCGAAAAACCTACAATGCAACTAAATGAGACAAGGCCCTTTCAATTTGATGAATTGCCTACACTAGAGAGGGTAGAAACTACACAATCAAATGCAAACAACCAAGCAATTGAAAGCAAAATGATCTTTCACTACTTCACTTTTCAAAAAAATAAACTAATGAAAAATGCATTCCAATTCCTAATTTCCTGACAAGCACATTTCTAACAGTCCTTTCAAAAGAAAAAAGAGTTATTTTCCTTTTTCAAATGGCAATGCAATCCTAGTCTCTAATGATGCAGGCTATCATAGCACAATCATGCAACAAACTAGAATTTCATAATTTTCATGAAACAATGAAATAAACTTTTCACATACATCACTTCAATGAAAAAGTTCTCGAGACAATCAACTCTTCAAGCAAATGAAAACCTGAAAAGAGAGGCTCATTCAGACTAATGAAGCACTAACTTTACCAATAACAAGACAAGTAATGTAATCCATGGTGGAAAAGAAACATTTAGACAAGAAAACGAAAACTTTTCAAACTTGTGTAATGGAAGTCAAAGTAGTAAAAGGACCACAAACGAAATGCAAGGAGAAAGCACACCTACAACTCGACTCACTAAGTTCACAAACAACTTAATGGATGACAATCTATATGCCCTAGTGCCACTGACCACCCAATGACTCAAGAAATCAAGCAAAAGATGATAAGCCAACAAGCAACCAAAACCAAATGAAAAGAAATTTTCTAGTCAGGGAGAAAACGGTCTAAAAGGCTTACGAGGTCAAAATCATGAGAGAAAAACACACTGGCCAAGATTGGGGAAAAACCCTAATCTTCACTTACATGCATCGTCATGACTACCTATCTGACAACAAGTGCCAGAGGCTATTCTGCGCAACTATTTCTCAGGATATTACGCTGATTAGTGCGACTATTAGTGGATTAAGCACGCTGATCGAGGGAGCCATGAATTTTTTTTTTTTTTTTTTGAAACAGGGACCAGGTTTGCTACTATGAATTTCAAACTTAGGCTAGTAAGTAGGAGAAAATAAACATAACCAAAGGGAAAAAGTGGAACTACAAAAGTTCACACGAAATCATAATCTAAGACAAGCAAAAGGATTGGTTCCCCAGTGGAGTCGCCGATTTGTGGTGAAGTAAAATTATAAGTGCAGACACAAACAAATCCCTCTAGCCCGATAATGGGTCTAACCACAACTGATACATTCTATGGAATATTTCCTTAGGTTAGAACCAATTAAGAGGGCCTACCTCTTAGTACGCTTATCCCGTTTAATGATGTCCTTGCTTGCTCGCTCTAGCTATCTCTCACTTCCTTCTTCAAAAACCTGAAACAAGTAAACAACAATAAACAAATACCATGATAATAGACTAATTGTAATTCAACCTACTTAAAGTCAAGAAAAATTAAGCCATAAATATGTAAGATGAAAAATCATGTAGGAAATCAATCGATAGTTGCATATATATTGAATCAAGAAGAGATTACAACCATTATCTTGACGTTGTAATTCTCCTCTGACAAGACTAGGTTCCCACACACTTCTACTAGAATTCCATGATGGCCTCAACAACAATAGTTTTAAGGCCATTCCCTTTAGGCTTCACTCCAAACCAAATCACACTTCTCCCTCACACAAATAGAGAGCTACAACTATGAATAGCTCGTTGTTTACTCAAAACTTAATTAACACTAGCACACCAACCTTAACATTATCTTGCGCTTGGAAAAAGGGAAGGTTTATATAGGATTAATGGATGGGAGATGGATCCTATTCTCATGGGAGAAGGTCTTATCCCTTGAGGTAGTTCCATCATTATAGGGGAAAGGAGCCCAAACTGACATCCTCGACGCCATCGGGCCAAACCATTTATGAATCTTCTGTTACGAAGCTTCTAGAATTGGAACCTTCTACTCTTTATTTAAAAAACTTTCCATAAGAGGATTGACGTGACTGAAACAAATCTTAGTCACTCTATTCGGCACTAGGGATAGTGTTAATCCTTGCATATTGGCACGAGGGGGAGAAGGTCCATTAGTGTCGGTCTTGTAAACTAGGAAAAACATAAGTTTCAAGGGAAACGGTGCAAAAGGGAGTTGATCTACTCATGAAGAGGGACACAATGGGAGTTTCTTCATGAAGGGAAATCATGTAGGGTTCACTGTAGAGGTCCTCTAGGATCAAGGAACGCGGAGTAAAGGCAAAGCCATTTGACAATTGGGGCATGGATTTCATTGGGCCAATTGATCCACCATCACAATAGAAAAAGTACATCATTGTGTGCATTGATTACTTAAAAGGGTGGGTTGAGACAAAGGTTGGCAAATCATCAAAAAAGGAGAAATTGGCTGAGTTCTTAAGGGAAACTATTTTCTATAAGTTTGGGTATCCAAGGGAGATAGTCACCAATCAGGTGGTTGAATTCACATCACATTTGATTAAGAATCTCTTGAGGTAGCATAATATCAAACACAAAACATCTTCTTCCTATCACCCTCAAGGAAATGGGGAAGTAGAGGTCGGAAATAGGGCATTGGAGAGAATCCTCCCAAGGTTATGAGAAATTGTAGGAAGGCTTACGAAGATATATTAGTGGAGGCTACTTGGGCTTATAACTCCACTTGGAATACACCTAATGGGTTCAATCCATATGATTTAGTTATGGGAAGAAAGCTCTGCTTTCTATTGAGTTTGAATATAACACTTTGAGAATGGAAACCCAATTGGACTTAGATGTCACCAGAGAACAACAAGAAAGGTTGCTCTAATTGAATGAATTGGATGAGTTCAGAATGTAGGCCCTCCTTCACACTGAAGTTATACAATTACAAAGTAATTTCTGGCATGATAATCATATCAAGGAAAATGTTTTTTAAGAAGGGGACTAGGCCATGTTATATGATTCTAGTTTCAAATAATTTAAAGGAAAATTAATAAAAACATGGTTAGGCCTATAGGTAGAAAAATTTCATGACAATGGAGTTTTCCAAATCAGAACCATTGATGAGGAAGGCATCCCCTTTCTTGTAAATGGTTATAGGCTTAAGTTATACATGAAATCTATGTTAAAGGAAAACTTCTTCAGTAAAATCAGTGGAGAAGTCAATGTGGATTGGAGTGTCATAGCTTTCAGTCCATAACACCTTTAGATATTTTTGTTCAAAAAAAAAAAAAATCTTGGATAAAAACCTCTATGAGGCATCTGAGACCAACTCATGGGTTCAAAACCTCTCTGAGGCAGTCAGGACCAAAAAAAGGGAGAGAAAAAAAATAATAAATATCCCTAGGTGAAAACCTCTCTTGAGGCACCTAAGGCAGGCATGTATGTTGAAAACCTCCTCTGAGGCATCATGTATGTCTCAAGAGAAATGAAAAAACAAAGAAAAAATGAAAGAAAAGAGAAAGCACAAGGAAGGATTTTTACCATGTTTGCTGACTTTGTTTTTTCCATTTTGCAGGATTATACTTAGTGGAAGATTTCATGGATACAGGGAAAAAAAAATCGGGATTCAGTTCATTCTTCCATCCATCCACTTCATATCCATTGTCTCCACTCATGTGATCACCTCTCTTTATCATCCCATTAGCCTAAACTTCAAGTTTCACATCCTCTATCGAATTCTATAGGAAGGACCTGTATTTTCTATAGGAAGGTCCTGTGGTACTACAAGAGGGTTATGAAAAGCTACAAGAGGCAGATCCAAGGGGATGGACATATCAACAAAGACCTTATGAATTTAAAAATGATGACGAAGGTTACCCCATTACTATCCATCATCCATCCATCAGTCATCCATCTCATTTCACAAAAAATTCACTCAAATCCTCCACTTTGTCCTACCCTTTTGATTTTTTTTTTTTATAAAAACACAGAAGCCATGATCTTCATTTCTAAAAATCCACACTGCTTCCTCATGATCCTAGTATTATCCTCAAGAATTGTTACAATTTCTCTCAACACCTCCATGCAGGTTGAATATTTCAGAGGAAAATGAAAGGACTACTACAGGAAGAAAACCTCCTCCTATAGCTGCATGTGCACACATCACATAAAGCATTGATCTTGTTTTTTTCTCATCAGAAAAGATGATGGAACCTTATGAGAAAACTATCAGGAATTCATATCACTTATAGGAAGACTTTCCACGAGAAGAACCATCTTAAACATCAATGAGGTACCTCCACACACATAACAAACAAAAACAATCAATGTGTCATGAGGAGAAATGAAGAAATATACAGGAAATAAGCCAGCAAGTCAAGTCCCTTGATGCCAATATTATGATCCAGCTCCAAAATAAAAATCCCTACAAAAGTTTGATCATGAGGTAGGCACAGGTATGGAAACCTCTTATCTCCTTGCTATTTATGAATAAAAAAAATGTATGAATATCGAGAGGGGATGTTTTAATAAGTTGGAGGTGGCCAGTTAACTTGGCCACCCTTGGATAGTGAACTAAAAGTGATGGTGAGCACTCATGCAACGTGGATATGTCACATCAGCCGAGTCGAGATCACAAATAGTGGGTGGTGATTCGAGGGAAGGAGAAATGATTACTTAGAGTGGGTACAATGGTCCAAAAGAGGAAACCCTAAGTGATGTCAGGTCACCACAACGCTCTAAGCCTCAACTCAAAAATGGAATATTAGGTAGTTAGGCTTGATTTATTTTGTATACTTGCTCATTTCCTTAGCGCAATTAAGATCAAAGTCAACTTCCTTCTTAGCCACCTTGCACACCCATACATCATCCTTAAGCTACCTACCCTTATTTGCATTAGTTTCCATGCTAGTTTAGGTCACTATATTTACTTTGTGATCTTCTTCACGGGTCTCAGCCCTCATCATTTGAATATTTTGTGTAGGTTGTTGAGGGTGCGCCATCTTTTCTTGCATTGTTTCCATAGGGACTGGACATTCCTCTATGAAATGATCAAACTATAAGCAATACTGACGAACTAGATGCATGGGGTTTGTACAATCTCATGCAAAGTGCCTTGCTTCGCCACAATTATAACAGATGACTTGTCCATGCCCTCGACCTAGTCTGCCACCTCTTTCTAATCCTTGGCCTTGGAATCCTCTACGCACTGCTCTTGCTCCTTGATCTTCAGGCTAGTTTTCTACCTGCATTTGGTAGGTAGGGTTTCTATCCATCATCATCTCATAGCTTCTACAGTGGCATTCATCATGGCCCACAGATTTGAAAAAATTGCAAAACAACTATTGAGGGGTCTATACAAACTTATGCAGTAAATGGCATTTATCAGTGATGTGTTGTCTTGTAGCCTAACAGATAGTGCCCCACAATGCAGCTCTTGTACTCTGCCCAATGTGATTCTTTGGTTTCATGTGAATAGGCCCTGCCCCAATATAGTTCTTATAGACCGTGCAATGGTCCTGGTTAGTGTCAGTCTTTGCAGCCTTCCTCCAGTGATCAAACATGCTCTTACAAAGTGATTTTAAGGTGTCAAGGTCAAATTTTGTCATTTCAGTGAGTCTTGAAGCAAAATTTTGTCACTAAGCATTAGGTCTAGGGTTTGATTTTACCCTTGTCAAAGTTGTCCAAATGACGTTCCATGTCACCATGCAACTGAGTATACCATCATTCAAATGGTTTTCATCATCATGTCAAGTTCCACTGGGTCATTTTACACCTTGTTCATGCTTCAGTTGCGACTAGGCAAGGTTCATTTCCCTCTCCTAGGGTTTTGAAGATAATTTCTCTTGGATGGTCAAATCATTGGAAAGCCTTGTATATCGATGTTCATACAGCTTCCCCTATCCATAATGTACCTTATTAAACACTTCCCATCACTAAAATCCCCCAAATTCCTTAGTTTCGCACAAACCCTAGTTTCTTGCTACAACTTGGCAATTTTCTAGGCTAGGCCTGTGTTTTGCCTTTTTGGATCCCTTCCCCTCACTAAATTTCTGAGATTCCACTTTCTGCTAATTTTTTACATCCATCCCCACTTCCAAAAATTTTCTCAAGAATTTAGAAGTCCCCTATCCCCTTCATTCCGCTTCATTTCGACAAATCCCTTGTCCCACACATCGGGATAGGTTTCACTCAAATGATGTTTCTGAGCAATCAAAGATGAATTTGGGAAAACTGAGAGAGGTTTTTGTCCAAAAAAAACCAAGGAAGAGAAAAATCCTTCAATTTTTACACAGGTGTCATGGTTTTAAGAGAAATATCAAAAATACAATTGCCTTGGGAGAATTGGTACACCTCTGAAGTGACCTTGGGAAAATCAAGTTTTCTCCTAGCTTGGTTGGCCAAATGACTTGCTAGATGATTAAAATGATAACTAGACACAAATATATTTCCAATGAGCTATCATGAGCTCACTTTGGAGTTGGGGAACACCTTCCAAATTTGACTGCAACAATACTTTTCCTTGAGGCAGCCTCATTTGGCACAGTTTGACCAGTCTTGGGAGATTTAATTTTTGATAGGGAAAATGAACTCCAAATTGACAAATTCCAGTTGTGTTGTAACGTTAACTTGTAAAAATTTCCAAAGATCTATCCTGCACCCAATTTGAACACCGGGAAGGCCTCCAAAAGGCTCCTGCAAAAGGGTGCAGCACACAGGGAGAAATTTTTCAATGTAAATTTACACTGGCACGGTGCACATGGGAGGCGCGACGCACATGGGAGGCGCAGCGCACAGGGCTAAAAGGCCTGAATTTGAATGAAATCTTCCTCAAAAAATACAAATTCTTCATTCCACAAAGATTCCATAATCAAACAAGATCATTGTGCTAATCAAGGTCATAGAGAAAGAGTGCAAAGTGTTTGAGAGTGCAAAGTGCGTGTTGGAGTGAAGTTGGAGGCAGTTTCCAGTGCGCGGAGTACACATAGAGGGGCGTGGCGCACACACAGGGTGCAACACACACAAAGCCACCCCATAGTGAAAATTTTCAATGGGCATGGCACACACACAGGGCGTGGCGCACTGGGCTTGGCCCGCGGCGCACACAGACCAAAGGCCGAAACAGTGCCAAATCACTTCAATTTTTTTGTGAAGCCCACCAAATTGAAAGATATCACAAAGGCACCCAGCTTCACACCATCATCAAAGGGTAGCCTAGGTACAGTACACACAACATTCATGGCTTCACAAAATTCACGAGAGCATGAGATAGGTTGTCCTTCTCATCAGTATGAGCACCATGAGACCACGACTATGCTAATATTCGTGACATATCAGAGAGGCAGTAGACACTTGTTTGTAGCAGCAAAGCGAGTGTTATCTCCACCCGGGATGGAAGGGGCCTCACTTTTGGCATCGACTACATAGGCACAGGAGAAGGGCAAGAGGCCTATGCACGATGAGGGGCCATCAGGTGACCAGGAGGCCGATTTCATCCTCATTCAGGATGATGAGGCAAAGGCGGAGAATGCCCAACTTAGGATGACTATTCAGGAGCAGAACACGGAGATCCAAGACTTGTCACTAAATGTGGAAAGGGCCAGATGGATCATTAGATATCTAGAGTAGAGAAACAAGCAGCTTGAGGACTAGCATGCAATCATGGAGCTGCAAAGCATCCATGAGAATCGACAAGCTGCCCAGCAAAGGAATATCGAGCTCACTACCTTGGAGCAAGAAATCAACAATGACTGTGAGTCCTAGCTAGAGCGGATCAACATACACCTAGAGAGACTATTGGAGAATTCCAACAGAGACAAAAACATACTAAGGAGGATGGTTTATCATTACAGGGCACGGAACATGAGTGCAAAAGCCCGGATAAGGAGCTTGAAAGCAAAATTGAGCAAAGCAACAAAAGAGAAACAAAAGAGGAAAAAGAGAAATATCGGCTTCGAATCTTGGTTGAAGCTTTTGCGGCCTAGCATAGTTCCTCTTAGAGAACCTCTAGCCCAAATTTCGAGAAATTTGGGACAATTTTGGTCACATGGAAATTTTTTGGCACAAACACAGGTTTTTTCTCTATACGCGCCACGCCACCGGTGCGACGCATAGGATTGGGAGCTCCAAATGAGGAATGGTTTGCATTTTTGGATTCAGCATGCAAAATCACGACTACTAGCACTCAAGCAAGAAATTTGGGCATGATTTGAGTCTCCAGGAGGTCAAAAACACCCAAACAATGGCCTCACTACCCCTATTTTGACACACAGGAAGTAGTCTTGGGAGAATGAAGATTTGGAGGGGAAAATGAGCTCCAAATTCAAAACTTCCACTTGGGTTGGAAAGTAGACAGGACAAGTGTTCCAACAAGTACACTTGGGAACATGTTGGACTCCTTCAAGTGCCTCAAAACCGGCCTCAAAGTGGCACGGTGCATACAGAAAAGGGCGCGACGCATATAGGAAAAAAGGCCCAAATTACCTCTATTTCGCGAAATTTCGATTCACGACTTCTCCAAAGTGGGCCCACTCATCTACACTTCACATGTTCGGCACCAAAGGTGGCATTTAAATTATTTTCACTCTAGATGGGCATCTATCCAAGTGGCAAAGGAAGGCAAAGGGTCACCCAAGCCATTTGTCATGTTTGTGGCGCTGCACTTGTAGCTAATATTTGAATCTCCACCTTCATTTTGTAATGATTCGAGTAACTCCCCAACCCTTGGGCGTTCTATCTCTTCATGGCACATTCTATATATTGTATTCACACTATTTGCAAAGGGTTGGTTGGCTTGTAACTTCTGGGAGACTGTGGGAAAGAAACTCTATTTCTTCATTGTATATTTTTACAGAGGATTAATGAAAGGCAGCGGCTCTGTTTCATGAGATTATTGTGGTTGTGAGTGTAGAAAATGTGTCTCTTATGTTTCATATGTATTTCGTTATGTTTCATAATTTATTTCATATTCATTTCCAGTGAAATTTTCTAAGTTAGATAAGGTAGAATTCAATTTTATTGCTCTACCTATGGGAAAATTTCATGTTCAGTGTTCTTTCTTCTATTGAGAAGGATTCATGTACTAATTCCCTTTTCACTCTCCTAAGCAATATCTCCATTCTGTGTTGTTTCAAACTAAATTTCTAGACCCTCTGCCTATCTTGCCTCACGAAGTAATCTGTGCCTTTGTATTAAATTCTCTGTTCATTGCAGTCCATTGGTCCCATACCATCCTAGAAACACGGTCATTCATAAAAATCGTTTCTTGTATCTATATTCACTTACTAGCCTAAGATCAATATTTTATTGTAAGTCATCTCAGACCGTTTCATTTATCTATCCACTGAGTGTGACTCAGAGAGAGCCCTCTCCTGTTCTGGTAGGGCTAGCTACCAAACTGAGCGTGGTTTATGGTTACCCTGAATTTTGCCTTCCTTCAGCCTAAGGTGGATTTAGGTGCTAACAGTCCTTATAATGTCCATGGCTCTTACACTTCAGGCACTAAAGCTTAGCATGCACCTCCAACTAAGCTTCCTTTCCTTTCTTCAGGCTCTCCAACTCCAAGTGTAGGCTTTCCAGCTGTGAGTGAATCTATTGCAGTCCAAGGTTTGTATCTTTTATAGGCGAGGCATCCAGTGTCACTGTGATCTCCAAGGCTTCTACTTGCGTTTCTATATTCCGTTGTGACAAAGGCACTCTCAAATGTGGCAAGAGAGATGCTATATACCAGACACGATGCTGGTAATCTGTGATTATCATATTGGCCTGCCTGATCAGGAATTTCAACCTTTGATCAAAGTCCCAAGGTGTCTCATCTATCTTCTATTGGATTTCCTTAAATTAAATTACTGACTATGCCTCTAAATTAGGCTTACTGAACTCCCTATTCAGAGCTTGCTGGGTATCTGTCAATGTTGCGTTGGGTTTATCAATGCAATACTTGATGTACCATATTAAGGCGCGATCCTGTAAATATGTAACTAGTTGCACTTTCTTAATATTATCATCCATAATCTTCCATACTCTCTAAACATCTCCTACTTCACACCAAAACTGCTCGGGATCTTTGTTCCCTATTCCTTTAAAAATTGGCATCTTCATTGCATTTGACATGTTGAAGGGTGGGAATGGAGGTGGAGGGGGTGAAGGTGTAGGTGTATGAGGCGGAGGTGGAGGGGGTGAAGGTGTAGGTGTATGAGGCGAAGGTGGAGGTGGAGGTGGAGGGGGAGTGGATGGATGAGATATCCTTGAGACACCCTACATAATTAACTGAACTGCACTTTGCGGCATAGTCAACATTGTCCCTTTGTCGCCGCTTGAAGGGGGTTCAATGAGTATACTATATTATGGACTTGATCCTCTGCTCCTTATAAATAATCCTCTACTTCACATAGCCCCAAACATCAAGGTAACTGCATAACCCTCTTTTCACATAACAACATTTTAATTCCAGTCTTTAGCGATTTCAAATACTTACCTTGAAGTCCTTTAAAGAGCATTCATTCCACTTCGCTATAGATGATATTTATGTCAATCGCAAAATAAGTCACAAAACTTCCCAATTTGGGATCAATCTAGTGATCCACATCCCACATGATATTTATTTCTGATGCCTCCATACGTCACACTAGTTCAAGGGTCCACACTATAGGACTGTCAAGCCTCCACGTCTGTCGACTATCGATGAACTTAGACAACCACTTGTGTAGTTCCTCAGGGAAGAAATAGAAGAATGCATTGGTCTTGTCTATGTAGAAAAATATTTGCAACCAATATTCCTTGGATAACTTAGGGCTCCTGTCCTCTTAAGTTGTGAATGCATGTATGTTTTGATCAATCCACTTGTCAATCTCTTTCTTTGTAGGGAACCATTTATCACACATCTCTTAGATAGATCCTGGTCCTAGCAACATAATCATATGTTGGCTTAAGGGGTTTTAACCCAAGTTCAAAGTTGTTCGCGCCAACCAAAAAAACCCTAACTACTGGCCCTTTGGCAACAACCTACATAGCACAAGTTGCAACCTCACTCAAAGTAGTATTTGGGGATGCTAGAACCAAGTTTTTGCATCCAAAGATAGTGTGATAAGTGGTCTTACACCCTTGTAGCTCATATCTTCCTTCGTGCAGATTTATATCCTTCTATGGCTTGCTACTGCACTTATGGGAAAATAGCCTCTAGACCTTCACGAAGGCATGCAATCAAACTTTGTAGACCCTAAGAAGCAGTCTATCTACATTCGTGCACTAATTAATAACCCTAGATCTGCCTTCGTACATATCTTATCCAATTCGTCAGAAATCATAACACAATTAACCCTTATCTTCACAAAAACATATAATTGCTTAGTTCATGCATAAATATTATAGATTCAATAGATTCACGCAACATTTATGCATTATTCCATAGAAAACATATTATTTAGTGATAGAAGATAACATAACATAATTAACAATAATACTCAGATGTAAGATATTTCTTCAAAATTAGTCTTTATCCAATTCCAACATTCAATTTACATACTTTTCTGCCCTGCACACTCAGCTGCAGGGATCCGCGCACCTAGTTGTAGACTTACCAAGGCCTCCTGCGCACTCAGTTGCAGGATCCTTCCCCTTTCGCTTAAGTACAGGAAGCAGAGCCTTCCTGCCTTAGATCTTTCCAAAAACAATATCTATCTTGACTTCTTTCTTCTAGTTACTAATTTCTTAACTACCTCTTCTAGACTCACTATCACTCAAATATATAGATTTTTTTCTTACAATACCATGGCCCGTGGCCCATGGGCGAGTCTTAAAACTGACCTATTACTTACCCAAACAAGGATATAAAGCCCCATTGACTCCTATCTTGTTGTGCGCTCCATATCCATATTTCGTGGAGACTTTACATTATTTACAAAACTTTACAAAATTGGGTTAACGAACCCCAAAACTAACCCTAGGGACCCTATAACAATGCCCTGGGAGAAGAAAAAGGGACACCCCCACCATCAATGTTATTGGTCAATTATCTGATTTGATGTTGGGGAGAGGAACGTTTCCCAAATACTTAGAGCCTAGAAGTCGAGTAGTGGATGTGCACATTGATGGCATCATTGTCTGTCATACCCTGATTGATCTTGGGGCTATCATCAATGTGATGAATAAAAAAACCATGCTAAATATAAAATTCGAAGGATATTCGATAAAAACCAATATAGTGCCTCAACTTGTAGATAGATCCACAATGTCTCCTAAGGAATTTGTTGAGGATGTCATGGTTTCCATTGAATCTTGGGAGTATCCTACTAATTTCTTGGTTCTCCATCCCAAAACCAAGTTCAATGGGTATCCTCTCATCTTGGGAAGGCCATGGTTTTACACTACTGATGCTTACATTAGTTTTAGGGCTGGGAACATGACAATTAAGAATGGACATTTGTCTAAACAATTGGTATTGTATCCTCTTGCTCAGCCATCCATTGAGCATGAGTTACCATTGTGGATAAAAGAGGAGGAAGAAGATGAAGTGTATCATATAAAATCATACCCAATATGTACCCTAGATATTTTTATAGGATGGAGGAAACCTATGAAGATGATCTCATTGATCATATCCTTTAGAACCAACACCTTAATTCCATGCCTCTTGATGAGATAGTGAAAGAATATGAGAGTAGTCCTTGGACTAAGTTAAGCTCAGTTGACACAAGTCCTGAAGATGTCAAAGTTGTATAGTTTGGACCATCTAGAACCTCAAATATTAACCCCTCTCTCGGCCAAACAAGAAGAGAAATTGTGCAAAATTCCGAGACAAAAATTAGATTCTTTTTCTTGGATCTATAAAGAAATGAGCGGGTGCATCACTTAGTTTGTACTCATCACATCTACATCAAAGGGGGATGCAAATTTGTGCACCAACCTTAGAGTAGAATGAACCCATCCCTTAAGGAGATAGTAAAGGAAGAATTACAAACATTGTTGGATGTAGGGTTCATACATCCCATCTCATATTATGAGTGGGTGTCCCCTCTAGTCTTATTCCCAAAGAAGAATGGGAAATGGAGGATATGTGTGGATTACAAAGAACTAAACAAGGCCACAAATAAATACCATTTCCCTTTGCCTTTCACTGAGAAATTTTTAGATGGTCTTGCAAAGTATAAGTTCTTCTCTTTCTTGGATGGATTTAGTGGTTACAATCAGATTCGGATCAACCCTGAATACCAAGACAAGACCACATTCACATGCCCTTGGGGTATCTTTTCTTATAAATTCCTCCCATTCAGTCTATGCAATGCACTTGCCACTTTTCAAAGGGAAGTTCTGAGCATCTTTGCTGAGCTTGTTCATGACTCTATGGAGATATACATGGATGATTTGACTCCGAATGGGTGTGACTTCCTAGAAGCTCTCTCTAATCTGGGTAAAGTTCTAAGAAAATTATTTGAAATGAACCTCTCATTGGGTCCTACAAAATGTGAATTCTTAATGAATGCAGGGTTTTCCATTTGATATTCAATATCTCAGGAAGGGATATAAATGGACTGGAACAAGATTTACATCATCAAAAGGGTCTCTACCCCTCAAAAGAAGAGGGATGTTAGGAGTTTCTTGGGCTTAGCTGGCTATTATAGGAAGTTTATCAAGGACTTTAGTAAACTGGCCTCACCATTGTTTGGATTGCTTGCCAAGGAATCAAAATTATGTTGGACAAATAGCTGCCAAGAGGCCCTTGAGATTTTAAAATATAAATTGACCATTGCACCCATACTTAGGGGTCCTAATAGGGCTTTGCCTTTCCATATCCGTACTGATGCATCAGACAAAGATATGGGGGAATCCTTAGGGAAAATAGATGATAAGTTACCCTATTCCATTTATTTCATTAGTAAAAATATTTCTAAGGTTGAATTGAATTACACTATCATTGAAAAAGAACTCTTAATTGTTGTACACTCCTTAAACAAATTCAGGAACTACATCACTGGATACCAAATTTTTGTGCATAATGATCATGAAACTATTAAATATTTGATGAATATGGCTGATGTGATTTCTAGGATCATTAGATGGTTGTTATTGTTACAACATTTTGATTTGATTATCATTGACAAGCCAGGAAAAGAAAATGTAGTTGCAGATTTTTTCTCCATACTTACTTTGCCTGGAGGTGATTAAGGGATGGTTGATGATCAGCTTCGAGATGAGAACCTATTTTCTATCTCAGTTCTCTCTCCCTAGTTTGATAACATAGCCAACTACTTGGTTGTTGAGATATTTCCTCCAAATTTGTCATCCAGGGAGAAGAGAAGAATTGTAAGGAAAAGTGCCCCTTTCACCTAGATTGGGGGCAATCTTTTCAAACCGAGACCATATCTAATTTTAAGAACATGTTTAAGGGAAGATGATGTCTTTGAGATCCTCTGAGCTTGCCATGATGGGCCATGTGGGGGTCATTTTGCTACCAAGAGAACAACTTTCAATGCTTTACAAGCTGGCTACTATTTGCCCACTCTCCATCAAGATTCAAGAAGGTATACCAGTAGATGTGATTAGTGCTAAAGGATGGGTAGAAATCCACACCTAGGGATGAGATGCCTCTACAACCTCAAGTGGCCTTAGAGCCATTTGACAAGTGGGGCATGGATTTCATTGGGATAATTAATCCACCATCATGGAAGAAAAAGTACATCATTGTGTGCATTGATTACTTAAAAAAGTGGGTTGAGACAAAGGTTGGCAAAGCAGCAACAGAGGAGAAAGTGGTTGAGTTCTTAAGGAAAAATATTTTCTACAAGTTTGGGTATCCAAGGGAGATAGTCACCAATCATGGGGTTGAATTCACATCACATTTGATTGAGAATCTATCGAGGCAGCATAATATCAAACACAAAACATCTTCTTCCTATCACCCTCAAGAAAATGGGAAAGTAGAGTTCATAAATAGGGCATTGGAGAGAATCCTCACCAAGGTTGTGAGAAACACTAGGAAGGATTGGGAAGATAGATTAGTGGAGACTACTTGGGCTTATAGCACCACTTGGAAGACAACTACTGGGTTCACTCCATATGATTTAATTTATGGGAAGAAAGCTCTACTTTCTATTGAGTTTGAATATAACACTTTGAGAATGGAAACCCAATTGGACTTAGATGTCACCGGAGAACAACAAGAAAGGTTGCTCTAATTGAATGGATTGGATGAGTTCAAAATGTAGGCCCTCCTCCACACTGAAGTTATACAATTTCAAAGGAATTTCTGGCATGATAATCATATCAAGGAAAATGTTTTTTAAGAAGGGGATTGGGCCATGTTATACGATTCTAGGTTCAAATAATTTAAAGGAAAATTAATAACAATATGGTTAGGCCTATAGGTAGAAAAATTTCATGACAATGGAGTTTTCCAAATCAAAACCGTTGATGAGGAAGGCATCCCCTTGCTTGTCAATGGTTATAGGCTTAAGTTATACATGAAACCTATGTTTAAGGAAAAATCCATCAGTACAATCAGTAGAGAAGTCAATGTGCTTGGGAGTGCCATAGCTTCTAGTCCATAATACCTTTAGAATTTTTTGTTGAAAAAAAATAAAACTCCTGGATAAAAACCTCTATGAGGCATCTGAGGCCAACTCCTGGGTTGATAACCTCTCTAAGGTAGTCATGACCAAAAAATATGAGAGAAAAAAAATAATAAAGATCCTTAGGTGGAAACCTCTCTTGAGGCACCTAAGGTAGGCATGCAAGTTGAAAACCTCCTCTAAGGTAGCCTATGTGTCTCAAGAGAAAATAAAAAACAAAGGAAAAGTGAAATAAAAGAGAAAGCACAAGGAAGGAGTTTTACCATGTTTTCTCATTTTTTTTCCATTTTGCAGGATTATAGATAGTGGAAGATTTCATTGCTATAGGGCCAAAAATTTTGGGATTTATTTCATTCTTCCATCCATCCACTTCCCATCCATTGTCTCTACTCATGTGATCGCCTCTCTGTATAATCCCATTATCCTGAACTTCAAGTTTCACCCCCTCTATCAATTGCTACAGGAAGGACTTGTATTTTCTATAGGAAGGTCATGTGGTGCTACAAGAGAGTTATGAAAAGCTACAAGAGGCAAATCCAAGGAAAATAACATCTCCATAGAGACCTTATGACTTTAATTATAGGGAAGGTTACCCCATTACTATTCATCATCCATCCATCTCATTTCACAAAAAATTCACTCAAATCCTCCACTTTTTCCCACCCTTTTAATTTTTTTTTATAAAAACATAGAAGCCATGATCTTCATTTCTAAAAATCCACACCGCTTCCTCATGATCCTAGTATTATCCTCAAGACTTGTTACAATTTCTCTCATCACTTCCATGCAGGTTGAATACCCCAGAGGAAAATGAAGGGACTGCTACAGGAAGAAAACCTCCTCCTGTAACAACTTGTGGACATATCACATAAAGCATTGATCTTATTTTTTTCTCATCAGAAGAGATGATGGAACCTTATGAGACAACTCTCAAGAATTCATATCACTTATAGGAAGACTTTCCACCAGAAGGAGCATCTTAAATGTCAACAAGGTAACTTCACACACATAACAAAAAAAAATAGTCAATGTATCATGAGGAGAAATGAAGAAATATACAAGAAATAAGCCAACAAGTCAAGTCTCTTGTTGCCAATATTATGATCCAACTCCAACATGCAAATCCCTGCATAATTTTGATCATGAGGTAGGCATAAGTATAGAAACCTCTTATCTCCTCACTATGTATGAATAAATAAAATGTATGAATGTTGAGAGGGGATGTTTTAAGAAGTTGGAGATGGCTAGTTAACTTGGCCACCCTCGAATAGCGAACTAAAAGTGATGGTGAGCACTCATGCAACGTGGATATGTCACATCAGCCGATTCAGGATCACAATTAGTGGGTGGTAATTACAAGGGAAGGATAAATGATTACTTAGAGTGGGGACAATGGTCCAAAGAGGAAGCCCCAAGTGATGTCATGTCACCACAATGCTCCAAGACTCAACTCAAAAATGGCATATTATGTACCCAGGCTCGATATATTTTGCATACTTGCTCATTTCAAAAATAATTAGGGAGAGGAAAATATTGTTGTGTCACCGAGAAGTTTTGAACCCCATTCTACAACTGCAACATGAAGGAGCTACAGTCAGGCCCGCAATTGCTACAGGAGGGCCAAGAGACTGCTACAGGAAGGTTGAGAATGTGAAAAAGGGCCACATAGGTTCGACTTGATTTCCAAATTACCATCTTCATCCCAAACTACTTGACAGGAAGTAAGTGCCACCATCTCCTTCACCCATCCATCAGATTGCATGAAAATTTTAATTAAATTCTAGAGACAGTGGCAATCTAATTGTGTAAGTAAAAGGTCTTTCTGAGCAGTATAGTGATTGAAAGATAGGCAATTGTTATTAAAAGTGAATTTTTTATTCTCTGTTTCCACTGAATTAAACACTAAAGCTATTGAAGAAGCATATCTTCCTCACTTAATTAAGATCATAAAGAAGAGATTGGGGGAGGATTTAACAGAAGGGAGCCCTTAGATACCATGAGAATCCACCTACGCCCTCCCATGGTAGAAACTTTTAAACACACCAGTGGCTGGGATTCTTCAAGTTATTGAAAGGGTATGATGATGACCTTTCCTTTGAATTTTCCATGGCTCTGAATTCCCAAATAGAGGATAGTGCCACCACTATCATGATGGAATTGGTTATCTCTCTCAGACATGAAATAATTAGCAAAGTAATAAATCTACCTCTAGGGATCAAGTGGAGCATAGAAGACAAAGCCACCAGTGTCACTACTAAAAATAATTTCTTCACTACAAATGAAAAGCATGTTGAGGACAAAAATAGAGTTAGGAGGGAAAGCATACCTTTTCCTTGGGATGAGGTGGCCTACCATATTCTGAACTACATATCTGGTGAGGTAAGACTGAGTGTGGTATATTCTTACCACTTTAGATTACTTCATGAACTCGGGTTCAAGGCAGAATTTCCTCTTGCTCAAAGACTTAGTGTGCCATACTTCCTCCTATAGTCCATCAGGGAAATGAGTCAAAAGGTAAGAGATGGGAAACACCAATACCTAGGCCACCATGGCCTCATTAAAATGATAGTGGTCGATTCTTTAAACAATTTGAGAATCCTTGTATTTTGGTCCAAATTCATAGACATGGATATAGAAACTTTCATAAAGACATAATCCCTCACACTAGGTGAGACCCCAACCTCTAGTGTTGGAGGAAGAGAGGGAAAAACATATGGAGAAGAAGTAGTTGTAACGACAAAGGAGGAAGAGGCAACAGGGTTAGAAGAAAATTAAAGAGAGATAGATGCAGAAAGGACAATAGAAAAATCATAAACAATGTAAACTTTGAAACGAGAACTAATACGATTACCCATTTCGTTCAGGTAGCAAAAAAGTCAACCGATTTTGAAACGTGGTGATGCAGAATACACATTTTTTTAGCATTGTTTTTTACACTTTAATTTTTTTTATGTACGTTAGATTTTAGAATGTTAGTGATTTGCATGCTGATTTTAAAAAGTGTTGATTCTGCATTAGGCCCTTTTTTTAAAAGACCTTTTTTTTACTTTAAATTTTCTAATGTATTAAATGTGAATAATTACTTTTTAAATTTAACAATTTTTTAAGTGGTCTTCTTCTTCATATTTTCTTGTTTTTCTTTTAATTTTTTTTTGTAGTGAGATTTTTATTTTTTTTGCTTAGATAAAGAAGGTCGATTTATTTTAAAGTTTCAATATTCTACATATTTATATATCGTTAATTAATTTTCCAATGCACATCAAATAATTGTCTCTAAAAAACAAAATTTTTTAACAATTGACATAAATATAACCATTTTGAACATAAATATAACTAAAAAATTATACATTTTGATAAATTTTTGCTAGAAATTACATGTCAAAATCACAATTTTTATAGGAAAATTTTAACAAAAAAGGGTTAAATAATAGTTTTTTTATGAATTTCATGTCAAAAAAAATAATAATCACTGTTTTTTTCAAAAAATAATGATTCACATAAAAATTAAAGCTAAAATCAAATAATACAAATATTGAACACATAACAACATTAATTGAATGCTAATTCTTCTCATAAAATGTCAAAGTCAAAACATTACAAGTATAACTAATTAAGAGTTACAAACAATGAGTTTTATTTTCAAGCATAACTTAAATTTAATCAACAATATCATGTAATCCACACTCTTCATCCTCTAGAGTTTCATCATTTTCTTCTTCCACAATATTTTCTTCTTCATTTTTTTCATTTTCCTCTTCTAATGGATCTCTGATGTCTACGAATCTCCAATGTATGCCTTTCCAATAATTCCATGTAATGGTGGTTGAAGTTCCTTTGCCTTTTTTGCCACATGTGATTCACTAAAATCCCCTTTCTTCAACCCAATTTCTTGCATTGCATCTGGAAGAAATTGAAGAGCATTAATTCTTTGTTGAACAAATTTGCATTGCACTGGATATTTTTCAATGGCAATGCAATTTCTTCCTTTTTGTAAGCAACATGCTAGTGTTGTACCTAATTATCAAACAAAAAATAAATAATGAAGTAAATTAGTATAATGACATATAAATTAAGAAAGAAGATATCGAAATTTAATTCTATATAATAAAACTTACCTGAGCTAGAAAATAAGTCTAGAACCCAATCTCCTTGATTTGAACATAGGTCTATAAGATAGTTAATCAATGACTATGGTTTTTGATAAATGTTAACTATACCTCCTTTTGCTTGTTTATTTTCATATGTTAGTTTTTTCACAACAACATCATAAACCAATACTTGGCTATGACTCTTTCCATCTACCTAATTAAAAAGCATAGACATATAGCCATCATCTTTTGTGAAACTATCAATATGGATGAACTCACAATCATTTATAATTGGTTGATATTCACAGTTAAGAATATTTGAATTTTTCTTGTAACATGAAATAGTAAAATTTCAATTAACTTGTACATAAATGAATTTTTTAACATTAATGAGACATACATTTTCGGCGTCTTACCATGTAAGTTGCAACCTTGAGTTTGTTTTCCCCTTGAAGCTTGACATTAACATTGCCAATTGTGTGTCTGAATGAGATGCCACAAATCTCCATAATGGTGATGATGTGACTTCTACAAATCCCGGAACCACTTACTAAGAGCTTGATAAGTATAAGGGTCACGATCATAGTCAATGTTTGAGATATTGAAACCATGGGTCCCTTTTAGGTATGAGTTTAGCAATGTCTTCACAGTTACCTTGTATTACTTGATATTGAATAGTTTCAAGCCCATTCCAAAAGAAATGAGTAAGAGTTGGATAAAGTTCAACATTCCTAAGACGTTGCTTCTTTAGTCTTTCAAATTAATTTTTTCAATAAAGGTTCTGAAGCTATCTGGTGCTCCATTTGCATCCTTCCTCATTTTTAATAAAATAAACAATTATATGTATAAGTTATAAAATAAAAATAGTATACAGATGAATAAAAATTAATGTATAAATCAACATACCTTTTTAAATGCAATATAAAAATATTTTAGACTTGATGTAGAACTTGAATCTAGATAGTTGCGTACAACATCATCCCAAATATATTCATTTAACAATTTAACCATTTGTTCTTGTATTTTCATGTAAATTTGTGACTAAATAGATAAAGTAAGAAAGATTAATATAATGATATGTATAACAAATACTACCAAGAAAAATACATCATATTTAAAATAAAATTATAATCTAGAAATAAGTAAAAATAATTCAACAAACTTATTTTGAAATTCCTTAGACATTTCCTCCAATGATAATTCCCCCGACTTCACACGAGATAATATTGCTTTGACAAGTTTTTCATCCTTCACTCCTTGCAATGCCCTCCAAGTTGTGATAAACATATCTTCTAAAGCTACTTCATTTTAGGATTTGATTTACAATTGCTACATATCAAGAGTTTGGACCTTTTGAACTTCTGGTTTTTAATGTCAATATTCTCCCACATGCTAAAAATATCATTAATCAATTCCCATATCTCTTCAGTTTTAAATGCCAACTAGAAAATGTTATCAATACTTCTAAATATATCAGTATTTAATCTACTACCTTTTGAAATGTTTTTCTCCTCAATTTGATAGCTTATTTCCATACAACATTCCTTTTAGAATTCTATAGAAACATTTATCTTATCACCACCACATTTTTCTTCAAATTCATTATGAATAAATCTAACCCTTTCGATAAAAGTCAAAGACATCCTATACTCATTATATGAATTATGTTCCCATGTCAATAACTTTTCTTTTATATCTGATAAACCAACATAAATGATACATTTAATTGTTTCAAAAAGTGGGTTATTGGGACATTCCTCCATCAATTGCCATTGACCTTCTATAGAATGGTTCCCTCCAAGCACATAATAAGTATTCAAAACATTTGGACTTATCAAATGCTTCTTTGTTGGGAAATTGAACTGGATCAACAAGAAGCACATAATTAACCACATGAGAATATGGATTTTACCTCATTAATGTCTTCAAGTTGTGAACATGTAGGTGGTGTGGCTTTCTGATTTGATAGTTACATTGTCCTTAACTCGGCTTATAGATTTGTCTCACATTAAGCTGAAATGTATGACCACCCTCAATTAAGTTTGTCTTTGTCAAGTTATGTCGGATGGCATTTTGTTTTGTTTTAATAATGTCATCCTCTAAATCATCTCCCGGTGTAATTATTTCCCTACTTTCTTTTGAATTTTCAATAGGAACTTCACTGTTGGCAATAACTACTCGAGAATGTTCAACTTTAATTTTTTTCCTCCTAACATTCTCATCATTACTAGAACAGAGACATTCCTGTGCATTGCTACTTTTGGTCTTTTATGGATCATATCCTTTCTAACATCAGTTCTAATGTCATCCTCAGTAATGGAAACATATTCTTTAGCATCAGTTTCAACTTCCTCATCTTGAAAAGAAACATGTCTACCTTTGCTAGATTTATCCATTAGAGACATTTTCTTTTATCCCTTGGATGTAAATTTGTAGCATCATGAATTACTATTGTTTTCTTGTTTGCCATATCTTCTTCTGACCCTGAGTAAAACTACTGACAACATTCATAATATCTTTCTCTATGAAATGAATGCCTCCCGACATAATTGAAAGATTTTCAATAAAATTTTGTCAAACAAAATATCATATGTCAATAAAAACTAAGTTATAAAAATATAATGAGACAGTTACAATAACGCAAAACACAAATATAAATAACAATACTTACCATATCTTTTGCATTGTCATTTATGATTTGTTTACAGAACTTTGTATATTCCTCTGTCGTGTCGTACAATTACAATGATTACTAATATTTAATATTGTCATGTGACTTGGGTGGTTTTGTAGGTACATAAGCAACTTCAATGTTCGGGATCAAACACATGTCTATGACATTTCCCAGCGCCTCATAAATTCCAGTATTGTTAGGGATGTCAACATATAGATATATATGCACATCGTCACCTTCTCTATCTTTCACATACAATACATTTTTTGTAAGATTCACTTCTTTTGATTTCTTCCAGTATGAGATCGTTTTCTTATTGTTTGAGGCACTTGATAGATTTGTAGTTATTAGCTCAGGTTTTGTTCATTCAACAATGCTTTTTGAGGATCCACCTTTAATTTTAGCAGTCTTCGGTCTAGAAAGATTCACAAAAATCTTCTTTGATGCTATTTTCCTGCAAAAAAATACACATATATATAAATCAGTAAATTACAAAAAAAAAACTTAAATTAACAAAACAAATGATAAAAGATAAATATTTTTGTAAAACATAACCTTTTAAAAAAAATAAAAAATAAGAAATTAGAAAAATGCAACCCCCTCCATCCCCACCCATGCAACCCAATGGGTTGCCGGGAGTGGAGGCCTGATTGTTGTAGCCCCTCTCACCCCACCCGTGCAGCTGCATGGGCCCATTGTGCTACCCACGCAACCCCTCTTGCCCCTCCCCCGTGGCCCAATGGGCCCTTGGGGTTGGATGCCCGATTCTGAGAATCAGGCCTCCACTCCCACGGGCCCTATGGGCCGCGGGGGTGGGTGTTTTTGCGTCGACCACGATTGGGCCCACCACACACACTCCGGATGTAGTTGTCTTTTGCTTTCCATGAGCCTATCGGGTAAACCTAGCTCATCTAAATTTTTAATCTCTAAAAAAAAATCATTAAACCTATTGAATTTTAAAACTTGCACACAACAAAAGGGAAACTAACCTTTCAAATGCGATAATATTCCATTGAATATGTTGTTGATAACAATTTAGCTGCTCCACAAATTCACTCCAAGTCTTTTAATGAACCTCAAAAAGCCTTGATGTGTTGTGAGGAATAATGATAATGAAATTTATGATATAGCGAAAAATTACGGAATTGTTTTACTGCATGGTTAATGTGGGATTAATTTGTTTTTATAAAGACTTTAACATATAAATCTTGTTATGGTGATATAGTAGATTATGATCAAGCAAACATTTTGAAATTGTTTTACCACATGGTGAATGTGGTATTTTTTTTTTTTATAAAAACTTAACATATAAATCATGTTATGGCGATATAGCAATTTATTTTAAATGTGTGATAGAAGATATAAGTAAAAATTAAAGAAAACATATACGATACCCAATCGTATATGTTTTCTTTAATTTTTACTTATATCTTCTATCACACAGTTAGCGAGAAAAGCCTTCAACCCCACAAGGTGTGGTTGGTGGCAGGGAACTCAGAGAAGGGGCTGTCACAC